>JANHFT010001525.1:186296-218126 GCA_032467955.1 Pseudoxenodon macrops
AGAGAGAGAGAGAGAGAGAGAGAGAGAGAATCCAAGACAGCATGCATCGGCCCTCATGGAAGTATATAAACAACTGTCCAGTTTTATAGATGGGGCTCTGTCTTATAAATTAAAAATGTGAAGAAAAGAAAAGCTCACCTTTTCTTCAGCAGATTTTAGTACACTTATTATTCCTTGTACTCCAAGCTCTTGATTCTGATGAGCTGCATCTTCATCAAATGTAAACAAGCAGGTGTTCTGGAAGAGATAGGGTGAAAGAGAAAAAGTGACATACACAAAACTATTAAAAAGGCCTAAACGTTACTGAAATTGAAAAAGTGAAAAGCAAACACTGGAGAAGTCTAAACCACTGAAAATTGTGCTTGAAATAATGTTTATTAACAAGATGCATGGCAATGCACTTTCTGTGCAAGCCCTCAATTTCCCTTGAATAGGATGCTTGAGCTTTTGCCAAAATGCAACAATTTATATAGAAGAATGTTATGTTATGTAGATTTTAGTCCGTGACGCTGAGGAATAAAGTTAAGAACCCAGTCTTCAATTAAATGCTGCTTCATTATAAATCAAGACTTCTGCTATTTCAAGTAACCATCTGCACTACGTATGTTGCCAGTCTACTGCTTAGTGAAATTAATTCAAATCATTCTTATAATCAGTGTTGATTCACAGAGTTAAAAATAGGTTTTCAGTGTACACTCTTAGTTCTTTATTGTGTTACCTGTAGTAGGTGTACTAGATTAAGGAATATTATGAAAAAGCAACAGCACCCGCAGGAATTAAATAATATGAACCAAAATAAGGTGGGGTAAACATCTGTTTGTTTTCAAACTTCCACGGAAATAAATAACTGGGAATTGTAGCTAACTGCAATTTGTTAATCTGGTTTAAATATATTTGCATGTACTCTTAAGAAACCTTTTCTGCGGTTTGCTGGATGTCCATGTTCAATTTTGTCATCAAATTTACAGTATAAAAATTCCCATGGACCTATAAAAATCCTACTTCTGGCTAGTTTTCTCAATATGAGTACTACAGTGCATTATAATAGGCTTGCCTATATAATATCTTTAGCCCCTTTCTGGAGGTCTCTCTCTTCACCTAGATCTTGTTAGTATGAACTTATTTTGGTTTTCCTTTCTTTTGCTCTTTCCCTCACCTCTTTAATGATTATCTACTTTTTTTTAATTTACTTTTATATTATTGTATTTAATGTTTTATTATAATTTGCTTTGAGATGTGTCTGTATGCTATTAAATATATTAAATATAATATAATCCCTAGAATAAATGCAATAATTTTTCATCTTCATTTGAACATTTAATGCTTCACAGAATGCACTAAACCATCATTTAATTATGTTTCATTGAATACAACTGAGGATTTAAGACTACAATTGAACTCAAAATTTCAATTGTTAAGCAAGGCAGTTGTTAAATGAGTTTTGCCCCATTTTATAACCTTTTTACCACAGTTGTTAATTGAATCACTGCAGCTGCTAAGTGAATCATGTGGTCATTAAGTGATTTTGGCTTCTAACTTTGACTTTGTTTGTTGGAAGTGAGCTGGGAAGATTACAAATTGTGATCACATGACCCTGGGACAGTGCAACTGTCACTAATACATGCCACTTGTCAAGCACTCAAATTTTGATTAAGTGATCATGTGAATGCTGCAACTGTCATAAGTGTAAACAGTCGTTAATCATTTTTTTCCCTGGTGTAATTTCAAATGGTCACTAAATGAATGGTTGCAAGTCAAGGACTCCCTGTAAGCTACAAATAAATAGCTCCATATATTTACTCAACCATAAATCAAAGTGCATATATTACAGTGCCTTGGTTCAGAAACAAATTGCATAGAGGTTTAATCCAATACATGTTCCATGATGAGTACTGATTATCTTAGAATGAGTACATGAGTAAGCTCTGCTCATTGTCATATTATCATACTATGACCTCCAGTTCACGGGTGGATTGTAACTTACCTCGCTGCTGGTTCGCTGCCTCCTGCGCCGCATGGGCACACGCACGCTTCGCCCACGCACAATCCAAAAAAATGCCAAAAACAAGATGGTGACACATGCACAGTGCCAGAAACTCAGCTTCTGCACATGCGCAGAAGAAAAAAAACCTCGGATTTTTTTAAACCCCCCCCCAAAAAGATAGTGGCGTCCATCTTTTTTTTTAGAGGCCAAACCAAATGATTTGTGTTTTGAATGTGTTCCTGACAAAAGGCAGTCAGTCACAGAGAACTATTATCTTATTATATGCTCAGGCCTAATTTCACAGACTGTGGTATTCTGTACATAAAATTATGCTATACTAAATATAAATGTTCATCACAAAACCCTTGGTTGTTTAGCAATAAAATGAATTTATATATTTATAACTGCAAACTCTATTCTTTATATTTCCAAATGTGTTTAAATATAAGAAATAATTTTAGTGGAAAACACCATGAAGGAGAGAGGGAACAAACATATTCACATTTAAATATCTAGTGGAGAACAGAACTCAGGTGTCATCTGTATTGCCAAATACAATAATAACGAATGTAACATCTGTGGTATGTGCTTTGTGATGGACTGTGTTCCTTTTATTCCAAGGCTTGTTTGTTATGGTGGCGAAGCAGCAAAAACAAATGCAGTTTTGCAATGACAACATTGTTTTGAATTTGGAAGGCCGAGTAAGGAAGTAGAAACATTGCCTGCCAAGCAGTGAGCTAAAAAGAAGAGGATGCAGTTGCTTTCTTGGAAAGGATGTACGCAGGCAAGGTATTGTTAATTTCCTATCAGAGTTTCTACAGTAAGTTTGTTTCCTACTCTTTGACCCTCTTCCCCAAATTACTGTTTAATTTTCCATTTTAAAAGTTATTACTGGAACATACACAATAGCAGGCTGGAAAGTCACATTAAGTAGGATAATTGAATTCTCTTAGCCATTCCTCAAAAACAAGCAAGGGAAAATTAATGATCATTTAATCCTATTTACTATTACTTTCTAGAAATTTAGGAAGGAGTCACCATGACTATACCTGCAAATACAGGTAGTCCTTGAGTTATGAACACAATTGAGGCCAACATTTATTTTGCTAATTGAAACGTTGAGGGAGTTTTGCCCCATTTTATGACCTTTCTTGTAACAGTTGTTAAATGTGCAGTTGTTAAGTTACGGTAGTAATAGGGTGAATATGGCTTCCCCATTGACTTTGCTTGTCAGAAGGTTGCAAAAACTGATCACATGACCCCAGGACACCATCATAAATGTGAATCAATTGCCAACCATCTGAATTTTGATTATGTGACCATGAGGATGCTGTGATGGTTATAAGTGTGAAAAATAGTCATAAGTCATTTTTTCAGTGCCATTGTAAATGTGAACAGTTACTAAATGAACTGTTGTAAGTCAAGGACTACCTGTACATTTAAGGGTTAGGGAAGAAGAGATTATTACCTTTTCCCCTGAAAGAGACACACACACCCATTGAATTCAAGATAATTTCCATTTAGGATCGAACCAACCATTACTAAGCAGGTTCTGTTGATTTTTTTAAATAAAAAGCCACATTCCCACACAAAACAGGATTGCGTAACAAGACAAAACACTACAAGTCAGTGCAAACCTTTGCACGCCGTAGTCAAGACACACGTTTTAGCTACAGAAGCTCCCCAGTAAAACGATTTATCACTAAGGCGCTGCTTGAGCTTTGCTTTCTAGTTTTTATCCCCGTGGATTAGACAGATCTGATGCGAAAAACTCCTGGCTAAAAGTACCGAAGTTAACTGGAGTTCACGGACGTCTCATTACCCAAAAAAAGAGCAAAAGCAAACCAAACCTCCACCCTGCTGGGCTGGGCTCCGGCCACTCACTCACCTCCCGCAATCCGGCTTCCTTGTTCAGCGCTGCGATCCAGGCTTTCTGCCATTCGCTCTTCCAGCTGCTCAGGGACAGCAGCCAGGTGAAAAGGGAGCCCCCCTCGTCCTCTTGCAGGAGTCCCGGGCGCGACGGCCGGGGAGGCGGCTTCCCACCGCCTTGCCGCAGGACGCTCAGGCCATATTGCACCAGGTAGACGGTCAGGACGGCCAAAGCGGCTGTAAACAAGGAGAGCAGCGAGAACCGCTGGAGTTCATCCAGCCAGCAAGCCAGCCACGACATGACTGACCATATTTACCGGGCCGGCTCGCTTCCTCTCAAGAGCGGGGAAGCCCTTCGCATGGCACGGCGCCTTCCCTCCGCGGCAAACTCCGGGCATGCGTCCTTCCGTCCGCTCCCTCAGAGAAGCCTCTCCTTGGCCAAGTCCAGAGCCGCGGCTCGGAGCGAAAGCGCGCGGATGACGAAAGGACTCGGGCCAGGTGTTCGCCTTCCGCCTCGGCCGAATGGGCGCGCTCGGGAGGTCGGAGGCGCAGCCAGCAAGATGCGGCGAGCGGGAGCGGCAACGTCACGGGAGCGGCCCCGCGCGCTGCTGAGCTTTCACAGGACTGACGCGCGGGCGCCGGCCGGGAGGAGCGGTCAAGCGGGTCACCAAAGGAAAACATTCCCAAGGCAGAAAGGAAAAGCGAAGGCGACGCAGTTGGCGCCCTCTTCTTCCCGAGGAGCCGGGCGGGGATTTCTCCAGCTACGTCCTGCTCTTGACGCGGCGCTCCCCTTTTCCGGCTCTTCAGGCCCTGAAGCTTAGACGGCGGGTGACAGGGAGACAAGGCTTCGCTTGAGGATGATCACAATCACTGGAGGCTTTCGAAAAGAGACTGGACAATCGAAATGGCATAGGGGCCCCTTGCACGAGCAAGGGGTTGAGTAGAAGACCTCCAAGGTCCTTTCCAACTCTTATGCTCTAAGGCCGCTCTATTGCACAGCTCCGGGACGTTCGCTCGAATCCAAAGAGCCCTTTCAAGGTGCTGACTGCAATCCCTGCGTTGGAAACAAAGGGCTCTTTGCCCACACCCTTGGCTTGGGGTTTGCTTGCCTTCCACTGGACGACAGCTGTCCATTTGCTGTGTCTCAAAAAACGAGGTCAGCCAAATTGTGCCCACATAGGAGGGTAGGGTTGCAACTGGGAAGAACAAGGAAAAGTCCCTGTTGCTTACTCCCATCCCCACCCCACCCCCGCGCTTGCTTGGGATCCCCCACTGCCTCTCCCATGACGCTGGGAGGCAGCAGCAGTTTTCTTCAGCACTGGTGGAAGTAAAGGTTGATATCTTGGTGGAAGACAGGCAGGTGCATCTGAAAAATGCAGATGCTTTTGTAAGAATGGCAAAAGCAGTGTCACCGCACATGCTCTACCCCTTTTGTGTCCTGTATGTGCAGGATCACAAGATGGAAAAAGGGGCAGCATTGGATTTGAAAAGCTGCAACACTGCTTTATTTGGCTGTCATCCCTAAACCCCCCCCCCCCGCAGATGCACTGGAAGTGGCTGGTAAGAGCATTGACCTCATGGAATACCTTCCATAATGTTGGCATTCAGTGGGATCAAAAAGAGAGCAGAACAACTTGACTGTCCATAAGGCTCTGCTGTTTACAGCAGCCAAAGGAGAAATGATCATGGAGATACATGGCCAGATGTGAGGGGATGGTCCTTCACTCCCCTCCCTGTGAATCCAGATGGTGACACAAAGGAGGACTTGAATTGATTTTTCATGGAAACTACTTTCCTTCTGGATCTCTTTGACACAGCCTGCATTTGCTTTAGTGGCAGACTGGTCCTCAGATGAAGGCACTAGTATGAGGACATGTCGTCAGTCTTAAGCAAGCCATCTTGGAGCTGAGCTTTATTGTGCCTCAGCAACATCTCACAGTTTTGGTTGCAGGACATTACAGGGCAATGGATGGTGACTTTTCCTACTGATCCAACATTATGTACCAATGGGGGGAAAATCACCAGTATTTCTCCTGAATTAATGCCAGAAATTTCCTGCCCTTCATGTTATGTTTTTATTTATTTATTTAATTTTATTTATTTGTCAAGCATGTATAAGATAACAGATATAGGCATAAACATGATTATGAATACAGGAAATAGATATGAATAAATGGGGACAGTAGGACAGGGGCAGTGGGCACGTTGGTGCACTTATGCAAGCCCCTTTTATGCTCTATAGACTCTTAATTTTTCTTCAGGAGCATTGCTTTCTTTTTACTTGTTAGGTTTAATATCAATTTATTCATTGTCTTGGGACTATGCATTTTCTCAGCATATGGAGTATCAAAGAATTGCTATTCCCATGACAAAAAGAATCTATACTTTTCAAAGTCACTGCACTCAAGGACCCTGCCAAGCCATACCTCACCCCGTAATTGCCTTTGTCTCCTCTTGATTTTCTCAACTCTAAGCAAAACAGATCCTTCAGTTCTCAGCAAAACAGGGAAGCTACCCATCAATTTTATTTTCAAAGGCAGCTTATAAGGTTCATTTGAGGTTCAGAAGCAAAGATTTTGTTTTGTAATTTCCCGACTCCCCACCTTTCTGATTAATTTTTTTTAAATAAAAAGAGGGCATAGGGAACTTTAAGGCCACTAAACATGCTATCTGCTGGCACACTATCATTTATGTCTGCTTTACTAGGGCCACACTACATTGCATAATTCAAGAGAATTAAACACTCCAGTTTTAAAATAAATTCAGTATAACATTCATAAAGGCCAATGGCTCCTAGAAAGAATGGATCCATGGGTTTTGCAATGAAAATTGTGGTCACAATCTAGGGGTAAATAGATTCCATATGCCTAAGTTTTATGAAAACCTAGATGGACAACTCCAATGAATGAAGGTATGTATGTTCACAAAATGGCTGCCATAATGGACGTTGCCAGTAAAAATACACATTAGTCAGAAGGCAAAACAGACTTTTCTCCATCATCCACAGTACGACTCTTAAAAACAAAGAACATATTGACACTGATGCTCTGCTGTGCCAAAGTATATGCTGAAAAGAGGCATATCAGTGCCTAGTATCTTGTTTTGACAGAGTAACAGAAAGTAAAATTGTATAAGAGAATTTCAAGTAATTGTGGGAAGCCCCCACCCCCAAGAATGAAATATTTCGGGAAATATTTAAAAAGGAAGAATATTATATTTCCCTAAAGGAGAAATGAAGAAACATGTTTTATAGGCAGAAAGCAGCCTCCAATCTATCTTAATAGCTCACAGCAGATGCCAGCACTTAAGGAGGTAAAGAGCTTAATCAAAGAGGAAGCCAACTATTTAGATGGCCCCATTCATAAGCAAAGCAAATACTGCCAGAAGAAGCCCATCCAAAACAGGAATGTTTGACAGCTAACAAAAGCAGAATGGTAGGATTAGAACAAGCAACCTCTCACCCAAGATCCAACACAGGAAGAAAGTCATTAGCCACAATAGGAATTGCCCAACAGCCTTTCAGAACATAAACCCCTTCATTGCACAACCCCCAGAACAGTTCAAACGTCAAAGTCACACAAACCTATAAAGATCCAACCACTCATTCAATCCTTTGGTCAAACCCTGGTGGTTCTGTTAATAAATGGACCTTATTTCCAATCAGCCTCCAGCCTCCATTTTATTTCCAGTATCTTTCTCCCAGCTTGGAACTGAACCAGATGGATTTTCCTTCCAACGTAGTGTTGTATACAGTATTTTGAATTTAAATAATTTATAATTCAAACAAGCTCTTATTGCAAGTTCAAAACAATTGTTTTCCTCAGTTCAGGTGTATGTTGAGTTTAAATTCAACATGTCTGTCTTGATTCAACACAGTTGTTTTGCATACAACACAAGAGGGCAATTTGAGTTCAAGATGTTTAGATTAGAAATTTATTTATTTTATTAATAAAATTTGTATAGCTTCCCATTTCACCAAAAGTGACTCTGGGCAGTGCACAACAATTGGAATGATTGTGCAGAAATGGTTTATGCATTTATACTTTCAAGAGAGCAATAGGCTGTCTATCTTTGCTTGTAAATTGTAACTTTTGACACTTTCCAGTATTGTTTTGATTGTCTTATCTCGCTCAGGAAACCCAACAAGTAGAGAAATTAGAGTTCGAACTTTTGTATCCCTAGGAAAGATTTAATAGCCAGATTTACTTAACAGATTTGTTCATAAATAATACATGTCACATTTCAAAGCAATGTTTTAATCAGTATAATGTAGTGCATAACATTTCTAACATAAATGTAACCTTGATAGAAACTAGTCCAGTGTCATTTCCAGGACTTGTAATCTTCAGATGTGTGGAAAATATTTGCAGAATTTGCAGCTAGCATCACAGCCAACATTCCTAGCACATCTGGAAGTTACCCAATTTCAGAAGTCTACATTAAGAGAGTACATAGCTTGGAACTTAATTTAAATAAAACATGACTTTGATCTCTATTTGGAGTACTTTTAAAAATAATTTTATTAAATGCTGTATTTACAATAATAAAAAACAAATTAAAAATAAAGAAAAGGGTGCAAGAATACAAGGAAACAAAAGAGGAAAAACCCCAAGAAAGCAAGTACTCTATTTATCTCCTTTTAATTAACAGATGTAAAACTCTTCATCCCATAACTCATCCTTAACTTCAGGCAAATCCAATAAGAAACATCTCCAGTCCAGGTATCAGCAAAAAGTCAGAACACAGCCCAAACATAGATTGATTACATTGATTAACAGATCTAGAACTCAGCATTCCACATCTTGATTCTTAATTGTAAGCAAATGTGCATTTAGAAGGCATAAAGTGGTTCCAGTATCCTAGTATGAACAAAAGTAAATAAAATTTAATATGACAAAGAGGGACATTTTAAATGCTCTCAGATTAGGACAGATACTGAAACTCTAGGGAAGAAGGCTTAAACACTCTGTTAACTAAGCAAACCCAGTGCAAAATCTTTTTCCAGTTCAGATGTCAGCTCTTTAATCCATTCAGAAGATTGTTGATCCTTGTCTCAAATTTCTTCAAAACTTTAAACAGCTTCCTTTGTATGCCATTAGACACATTTTTATGTCTAATGACAAATTTTTATTCAAATTCTTGTTCATATTATTCTCAGATAAACTTTCTTGCATATCTTTTTCAATAGCTTCTTCTTCTGGAAACAAACTTCCCAAGAACACAACACAGCTGACATTGATTCAGCATTCTAATGCAGTTCCTCAAAAATGATTCTGAACATCATCATAAATTCCTTGCTATGTCTCCAAAATAAAAAACAGTTTTTCTTCCCCACAAAAATGCATTTATTGTTTCAAATTAATTTCAAAGTCTTAATATTCAAAATCTAATGTTTTCTGAGCCCTTAACCCATTTTAAAGTTTCTGTAGCCAAATCGTTGTCTTTCATATTAAAATTCTCAAAGTTTACAATTATTTTTTTAATTTTCTTATATTAAGGATAAAAGGCACTCACTCTGTGTTTCCAGCCTTGATATTTCTGAAGGTACTGGTATCTAACTTTTTTAGAGCAATTAATAGGCAATTTCTGAAAGTGATCAACAAGAAACGTGTAAAGTTTTTTTTCTTCTTTTCCTTCCTTCCGACTTGATTTGCAGCTGAGCAAATATGGCAAATTCCCTTGCTTCTGGAGATGGCTGCTTTGCAGTCTTTTTGTAATAAGTAACTGTGGAGCTCAGCTTGGGTAATCTTACATCCTCTTTTTGTCCAGAGAGTGTTGAAGGAACCAATCTCTTTGTTGGTTCTCTGTTCTTAGCTAGAAACATTGGCTCCACTTTTTGCAGAACTATTTCCCTTTGCACTTTGAAAACTTTTTAAAAAGTTCAATTTATTGCATATTCCCTTCAACAGAAGCCAGACCACAGGTAATCCTTGACTTATGACCACAATTGGGTCTGGAATTTGGATTGTAAATTGTTTTGGTCATTAAGAGAGGTGCCCACATGATTACCTCACTAAATGACTGCTATCCCAGCCCTCCAAGATACAGTCGCTAGCAACCACATTAAATGGATGGAGTGAAAGATCTGCCTGCTAAAAGAGGGCAGGCAGTTTTCTCCATGTGCAGAAGGGAATTACTCTGTTGGGCTGATAAACTAAACTTGGATTGTTAGGATTTGAGTTTTGTTTTTTCAGCCCACTGCAGGTGTTCCCCTCCCCTCTGTGAGGAAGAGAACTGGAACACAGAGCCAGAGAAAGGTCCAAGCTTCTTCCAAGGAAGTTTGGATCCGAAAGATCCAGATTTCATTTTCCCAGCCCACCACAGAAGGGGATTGGTATGCTGGGCCAGGGAAAAGAAGATCAGATCTTTAGGATTCACAACAAATTCACAACTTTCCAGAGCATGGGACCAGAACCTTTTGACTTTATTTTATAAACAACCCCCACCCCACACACAATACAGATAATAGATTGATAGATACATGATGCAAGAGGTAGATGATGATGATTCATGGATATTTCTGTAACACCTTAGTTTTATCCTGCATGATTCCATATCCATGGTTAGTAGTTTTCCTATTGTCTGAATACAGAATCACAATTTCTGCTTAGCACCAGCCTAAATTGAAACCATGATTGTTGCTTTCAAATTCTAATTATTGCTTATCAGAAATGGTGATATATTTTAAAATAACTTATCCTAAATTACTGATTTATTGAACAATTAACCAATAGATGGCAGTCAAGCCACTGCTAAATGTTGGAGAACTGAAATTGAGCAATCACTTTCAGATTCTCATGCCACATCATAGAACTTTGATAATCCAAAAGGATAGTAGAAGAACAAATATAGTGTGATTATGAAGAACTATTTGGAAGGGTATCATTTATATGTGCTACTTTCTTATTTACCAATCACTTAAGATTATGTGAAAAATTGGTAAATATCTTCCAATTCTGTATTTAATTGAAAAAAGATCTAGCTACATTTAGTAGGATATATTCAGTTAAATGTGCATGGTTTATAGTCTTTAAGTTTCAATCCTCCACTTATGTATGGGGGATGAAGTCTATTCTGTGAGTATGCTTAACTGAACTCTTTAGGGGTTACTTCTGAGCAGCCTGAATAAAATATAACTGTTACTCTGCAGTTTTTATCCCAAGTAAACATGTCATAGACAGGGTGACATTTTGTGACACCAAGACATAATGCTGTTTGATGATTTTGATATAATATCTTACATGAAACCAGCCATTGTGGTTTATAAATTATTTCTTTATCTCTCAGTATGGTATGTTAATTCCATGGTAGTGCAAATCATGAGTGATGATGATATAAGAATTTGATCTGTAGACAATCACACTTAAATAACAAGGACTTTATTTTGTTATTAGCAACTGGAATATTGCTATGATATTTAATACGAGACAGAATCACTCTAGAGAACAAGTTTATTTTACTCCATATTTTCTTAATAAAGAATTATATAATTAAAACATATCGGTAGTAGAAAAGTAATACAAAACAGCAACATTATATTAAAAGAATCTGAAATTAGGAATTTTCAATTCTAAAAAAGTTAGATTTCTACTTTAAATTTAACATAGATAGTAAACTAATGTATACAAGATATACATAATGATAACAACAGCTTTCAGATTTATGTTACATATCTTTACTTTAAAACCAGAAAAAACTCAAAATAGAATTTAAATTATATTCCTGTTTATTTCTTGGACATGATTACTCCATGTGCTTTTCTAATGCAGCCCCCAAAATTAGACAGCAATATCATATAAAAGTAGACCTTTTGTCATTTAAAAAAAATCTATTTTTGTCAAGCATTTAAGTTTTGTCTATTGGCTATACAGAATCACTTTACAACACTCAATATGAAACTGGTTGTGTGTGTTTAATCATCTAAGGACAATAAAGGGTAAAGTACTATTTTAAAAAAAATCCCTCAGTAGAAATACAAACTTCATGCATTCCACACAATTCATATACAAGAACTATAAAAAAAATCTGGAAATTTTAATATCTCAACAGCTTACCATGCAAGTGCTAAAACTGTGAATAGGTACTATTTGGATCTACTGAATTCAATGGCTTTTTAAAAAAATGTAAAATAACTTTAATTAACCTTGGTAAATCAAATTTTATATATCTTTTTCAATATATGAAGTGTTAATAAATCTAGAACCTTATGGAGTGCTCATCTTCCTTTATTGCTGGGAAACATAAGCTAACCCAGCTATTCCATTAAAAATGACCCCTGTTGAATTTGAGGTCAGCAATATATTTGGTTTTAATACTGGTTAGATAATTGCCATTGCAGGAGGAAGAAAATTAGGGTGCTTTAATTGTTTCCAACATTCAGGCAATAAAATGTAAACAGTGTTCTTTTAATACAACAAGCACAAGCTAAAAGATTAAGGGTAAATTAATTTTAATTAAATATTAATAATTGACTATCAATTTAAGACCATATTGCCTATGGTAGCTTCTAAAGAACCTGGTTTGGTATATCTTGTAATTTCAAAATTCAATTTAATTACATATGACTGCAGAACAACCACTAATATCTCCCTTCTCTATTTCTGTCTACATAAAATCCAAGAGGTATATCATTCAAAGAAAACACAAGATCTTATGATGAAATCTTAATAATTAAAAGGGTGTGATGTAGTTCACAATTAAAAATACTGGCTGTTTGTATTGGCAGGTAGGATTTATTAGGATTTGCTGAGCTCAATGGCTGTTGTGATTTTATAAGGATTACTGGATATATTCAGCTATTTTACAGTGCCAGAAGCAGCAGTGCTTTCTCCTACAAAAACATGAACTTTGCTGCCATAATTAGGAAAGATGGGAGAAGCCGATGCACCTTTAGAAAAACGGGATATGATTTTCAATATGCAATTATTGGAAGATGATAAAAAGCTACCTTTTACTAAACCAAATGCTAATTAGAGTATCCAGTATCCACAATTAAATAACTGAAGATGTTTCTGAACCACTTGGGCTAGTGTTATCCATTCCACTTTATAAAAAGAAAACCACGTTTTTGATAAAATGCTAACAGTGTTCATATGTATTTGCTACTTAGGCATGCAAGTTTAGAATCATTCCTTTTAGAATTTTCCTCTTATTTCATACCTTTTTAGAAAGATTAATTTATGAGCAGGATTTAGCACAGCACAAAATATTTAAATATTATTGTTTAGGATCTACATTCATATGTAAATAATGATAAATCTTTGCTAGGGTAGAATTCCAGTTATTTCATGAACTTTAATTTCAAGTATCATTTTTGCAAATATGGTATGAATTTGCAAGTAGTAATTAAACTAGATACATATAACTAAAATAGTAGTTACATGTATCCTAATATGCATATTGTTAGTGATATTTTTAATTTTGAATCTCATGTTATTAACTCTAAATTAGAATGTATGAACTATATTTAATAAAATGTAGATCTGACCAATAAATCAATGCCTTGTTTGTATAATAGAAAAAATCATTATACAATTGTAAATAAACAGAGTTGACAGCTAGACATTCAATAGTTGGAGGTTTTCTAACAGAAGCCCTACTAAAATAAAATATAGTTAAGTGATTGAAAGAAATGGGAATTCTAATCTATAAAAGTCAACCTTTGTGTTACTGGTTTAAGTATGATTCAGGAGTGTTGTGTACTGTTTAAAAGAAATCAAGGTAAGTATTGTGGTAATGGGACTAATGAGCATATCTTGTGTATAGGTAGTGAGAGATCAGCAGAGCTGGTTCACACATTCCCCCCATATAGGAGAAACAACAGCTACCTTCAAGCACATAGTAACAAACTTTTCAAAGTATGTTAATAAAGGTAAAAGTAAAGGTTTCCCTTGCACATATGTGCTGGTCATTCCCCAAATCTAGGGGGTGGTGCTCATCTCCATTTCAAAGCCAAAGAGCCAGCGCTGTCCAAAGACATCTCTGTGGTCATGTTGCTGGCATGACTAAATGCCGAAGGCGCATAGAACGCTATTATCTTCCCACCAAAAGTGGTTCCTATTTTTCTACTTGCATTTTTCCATGCTTTCGAACTGCTAGGTTGGCCAAAGCTGGGACAAGTAACGGGAGCTCACTTCATTACGCGGCACTAGGGATTTGAACCACCGAACTGGGGATCTTTCTGATCGACAAGCTTAGTCTTAGTCACTGAGCCACCATATCCTTTAAGTATGTTGATATCTAACTTCAAAGTGAAAGAGGCAAAAGCATATATTTGTTGTAATGCAATAGATGGGAAAAATGGCTGACTAAATACCTGGTTCATGTTAAGTTTTCCATTTAGGCACTATAATGGGATGACAGGAGAAATGCTGAACTGAAAAAGTTGAGTTTTTGAGAAATGCAATGTTTGCCATAAAAATAGCAATGACTCCATTCAGTTTAAACAAGAAGAATGTAAATTCACTTTTTTAAATTATCAAGAGTTCATTTATTCTGAAGTTAAAAATAAATGTCATTGTTCAGAAACTGCGTGTGAATGAACCTTGTTCTAAAGATATTAGCTTTTTATACATTCATTTATATTTTCAAAATAAAAATAAAGTACATTGTTTAGTTTGGGAATAAGAAGATAATTTATTTGTAAACTTTGCTGTTATTGATTTTTCCTTATAGCTTGAGGAAATTAAAGTCAGATGTTTCCCTCTAAAAAAAAAGACTACCAAAAGCATGCTCAAAACTGTAATTCTGACCACAATTACTTCTAAATTTGTTTAATAATATAAAGATTGCTTCTGAATAAATGTTTCTGAAAGATACACAAAGAGCTTTATTAAACTTCATAGGTTCACAACCTGAGAGCCCAGTTACAAATGGTGTCTAAAAGCCTTGTATGGAGACCCCAAAAATTACTGTATTCAAATAGTTTTGTTAAATTGTAATTCTTTATCTGACAGCAGGGCAAAAGGAAATTGATTTGTATGAAAATAGTAAAAAATAAATGCCCTGATAATAATAATTTCAACAAATTTAATATAATTAAATATAAATCTAGGTTTCCCCCCCAGATCTCATAACTACTTCATGGAATATACCCTTCATCATGCCACTGAAAGGTCAAAAATGGCCTTTGGTTGAGAAAAATGTGTCCATCACATTAGAGTTAGGATTCACAAAAGCTTTCTTCTCACAACACACTATTCATTGAAGAGTAATTTATCTTGGGTAGAATTTGGTGGCCAGGTGGATATAACCGTATAGCTTTCTTGCAATAGCATGTGTTTTGTAAATGCCTTTCTCTGATCCACTCACTAACTACATTGTAGCCTAATGTGGTAAGAGAACTTAGTCATATGATCTTGGGAACTCAGTTCATTTAAGTATAGATAATGTGCTATGCAAACTTGGTTAGACTTCTCAATCATCAGCATAGACAAGTGATTCTCAATAAAGCCCAGGTACAAAAGGACGTCAACAGTGATAATGTAGTAACTGCTCCAAGCAACTGTTGATGCCCAGAAATATCCTACTATTCCCACAATAAAATATGATTTGATCAGAATCTGGATGCAAGGCTCTCAATGTTTGCTATACACCTGCTTTCTTGTGAAATGTATTTCTGCCTTTTTTACCTTGTTTACTAATATTTGGATCATGGATGTTCAAGAACTTACCATGTTTGATCAAAAAGTGATTTGACAACTCATATTTTCTACAGCAACTTTTGATCAGCCAACTATAGAAAATAAAATTTAAAAACCCCAATCAACATTACATGGAGCTCACTAGATCACATGTATTTTATGGATCTTATTTTTAACTTAAAAATAATAATTGTAATTTAAGGTCTCTTATTATGTGACTGACAATGACATTTTATTTAATGCTCATATTTCATTTCTATTAGATTCTAGTATTAGTGTCCTATTAGTGTCCTATCGTTTTTTCTTCTAGAAACTCAACAAGTATTCCTTTATGTTTTTAAATAGCATAAAATAAGTGAATCTTGCAATTATTCTAGCTCCCAAAAATTATTACATTACAATATAAAATGTCACTTGATGCATCTACATCACTCACATTCTTAACATTCATTCTAATATATGGACACTAGATCAAACTTAAAATAAACCAGGGTTAAATGTTAATTTTTGAGCCAGAAATAGAACTCCAATTGCTTGGCAGAGTTCTATATTAATTATTCTATTTAGTCATACAATATATGGATGCTACAACTCATCATCCCACTTATCAGTCCATTTTAATTGTAGGACTACTGATATATGAAGCTTGTCTACTACAATGGTTGTATTGTATCAAAAGAAGAAATCAATGAACAAGAATTCTTATGTAAGGATGTTGCATTAAAATTGATGAATACACATGCATGTTTGGGAAAATTGTTTATAGATGCTGCAACTGTACATGTGTGTGAGTGCAGATGTCTATGTGAATAAATAAATAAAACATGCATTAAAATGAACTGCTTGAAAAGTTTCTAAACTGGCCATATTTGGTGGGGAATTATGAAATTGAAGAGCACCACATTTGGAAACACTATTTTAACTATCACTGAATGTACACAGGCATTTTGGCCAAGGAAAATGAATGGTCTTAAATTTGCATTAGATTATGGCTCAATATTCTAATCACTTTAATCTTAAATGAAGAAAATGAACAGGTAATGAAAGTAGGATACTGGATAGAAAAGTTCATTGTGGATTTTCATTTATGAAATACATTGCTTTTGGGGGTTGCATTTTCTCCTGCACTTTAAACTAAGCATAGTTAATATAAATATTCTATTCATTTTTCATATATACATACATAATTATTTATATTTGAACTTTTTTTCCAAACACTTTTTTGTAGCCTTAGCCGGGCTCACTATTACCCAGTAATGGAAATGAATTTTCTCATTTTTAAAATGTTTATATTAATACTTTTCACTATAATGAAACATAAGCACCAGTATGGATCAGAAGCAAAGGATAATTTAATTTATGATATATATTTAATGCTATTTCTTTAAAAAATGAAATAGTTTGCATGGAATATCAATTTGTGTCTTCTTCTTACATTAATTCTGTGTATTAAAATATAAGGCTATCAGCCTCTGAGGATCAGATAAGCACTGTATTGTATTCCAACATTAAGAATCTTTTTTAAGGCAGCCAAAGAAAGGTTCACACCTACTATACAGGTAGTTCATTTAATTATCATTCAGAGTTACAGCAGTACTGAAAAGAAGTGACTTATGACTGTTTTTCACATTTACGACTCTTGCAGCATTCCCCATAGTCATGTGATCAAAATTCAGATCCTTGGCAAACGACTCATATTTATGATGGCTGCAGTATCCTGAGGTCATGTGGTCATCTTTTGCTATTGTCTTACAAGTTAAGTCAATGGGGAAACCAGTTTCACTTAACCATGTTACTAATTTAATAGCTGCAGTGATTCACTTAACAACTGTGGTAAGAAAGGTTGTAAAATGGGACAAAATTCACTTAACAAATCTTTCCTTTAGCAACAGAAATTTTGGGCTCAATTATGAGTTGAGGACTACTTGTATATGTATAAAAATCCAAATGCTCACATATTGCTAATCTTTGATTATATCTTGTACAATATTCATTCAGAAAATTTCAGTAATGAAATTATTCCAAGATAAGCAACCTTTTTCAATAAAGGGCAAGTTAATTCAATTGAGGTTTTATTCATTATTGCTAATGTTCAACAGGACCAAGGCCAACACAGCAAAGCACTCAATCCACTTCTTCCCTTAACATCAAATGAATGACTAATATATGGAGCTCATGAGTTATTTTCTGTAAAAACAACTAGTATGAAATTTTGCTGTACTCTAAATACTTAAGTCACTGATTCTTTTTACATGTATCCATGTTTACCAGTATAACATTATGAGAAATATATACTCAGATTTAACGAATGCAAATATTCTATAACTAGGAAATCTGAAATCACAATATCAAAAAGTTTGCACAATTTTCTCTAGTAAGGATAAATTTAGTTTACTTTCATTTCTATATCC
The DNA here is from genome assembly GCA_032467955.1 of Pseudoxenodon macrops. Lineage (NCBI taxonomy): Eukaryota > Metazoa > Chordata > Lepidosauria > Squamata > Pseudoxenodontidae > Pseudoxenodon > Pseudoxenodon macrops. The sequence continues at coordinate 204,203 of JANHFT010001525.1, forward strand.
AAAACACAGCATCACAAATTTCAAGTTTAATTTTGAGGGGTGTTTTTTTTATGTGTATGCCATATATATTTATATATATATTTTTATATATATAAATAATCTACTTTCAGTGATACAATTTCAGAAACATCACAGAAATTAAACAGATATTTGAAACTTTCTGTAGGCACTCTTTTAAAAGTTTTCTTTAATTGTGTGTCTGTTCATGGCTCCAAAGACTAAATGCAGTTTTGAATGTCCTATGGCAAAGTTTGCACATATACTGTCTTTTGAATGTGATGGCTGACAGTGGTGGGGCATGATAAAAAAGTGTGTCAGACTTCTGTGGAACAAATAATTTCTCACTACCTGAAGGGGTTTCTGACAGGCTTGTAGGACTATCAGGTTCCAAAGGCTGTATTTTGGGAAGCGGAGGGGGTGGAGGCAAAGGTGGTGGTGAAGGAGAATTAGCAGAAGAGCACATCTCAGGTTCTTTTCGCAAAGGTTCTTCCGAAGCTTGTGCCATATGGGACTGGAAATGACTCCACAGTCGGAAATTGGTTCGGAAAGCCTTATTACACACATGGCAAATAAAGGGTTTCACTGAGCATAAAAGCTCTTGATGACGCTCCAGCTGCTTGTGTATGGTGAAAATTTTTCCACACTTTTCACAGGGCCACAAACCAGTCTCTTTATTAGCAATGCCTTCCTTTGGTTCCCGGCTGCTTTCAGAGATCTCCTCTTCTACATCATCCACAGGTTCTTCTTTGATTTGAACTTTCAGCTGTTTGGAAACACTAAGGTCTTCAGGAAGGCAAGAGGAATCTTCTGAATCAAAATTGATTTGCTCTGAGGAATCACTAAATACGCCATCTTCTTTAGCTGCAAGAAAGCTGCCAATTTTGTTAGGCTCTGCTTTATAATGTGGATTTGAAGCATTACTTACTTCACCATTGTGCTCCAAAACTGGTAAAGAAAAATTCTCTGTTGGAGCCATAGTATTTTGATTGTGCACCTCAACTTGATGGCGCCAAATACTGAAGGAGGATTTAAAAGTTCGCATACACTCCAAGCAAGTGAGCTTCTTATATTCACATGTGACTTCATGGTCATGCTTCAGTTCTGGAGAAGAAAACAGAAGACTGCAGTAAGCACAAACTGTTGCTTTCCGGCACAGCCGCTCATGATTTCCTTGTTCAGTAAGGGATGAAAGTTTAGCATTACAAATACGACACTGATAAACTTTTTTGTTTTCCACTGGGTTTTCAATGCGACTATCTTCTTTTGGTTTAATAAGAGTTTTATTTCCTCCAACCAGTTTTTCTCCTGGGTGCATTTTTATATGCTGTTTAAACTGTGACAGGAAGCGGTATGCTTTCCCACAGTAGGTACAAATGTAAGCTCCTCTATTTCTTGACCTCAGATTCCTTTTGATGACTTGTTGAGCTTGTGAACTAGCTTGTCCCTGAAACCCTGGTTTTCCACGTCTTAATTTAACAATCAAAGCCTTTTTAATTTCCCGTTCTCTTACAATATCAATTAATTTCCTCTGGAATTTTTCATCTAAGACAGCATGTGAACTAGAAGCAGGCGAGGGGTTCTTTACAATTCCATGTTGTGTCTGGCAATGGGTCCAAACTTTGAAGTTTGTGTGAAATCTCTTATGGCAAATATCACAAGCATATGGTTTCTCTGGATTGTGGTACATATTGACATGACGATGTAGGCCTGCTGTTGACCTGAAAATCTTAAGACAGTGTTTGCACTTAAATTTTTTGTTGGGCTTTGTTTCCTCCAGTTCACCACATTCATCTTTGCTAACATCAGAATCTTGGAAATCAACAAAGGGTACAGGATTCAAATTCTCTTCAAAATTGTCCTCTGACTCTAGGGAAACATGTTGATCTACCTTCATTTTTTTGAGTGGTAGCTTTCTGTCTGCTTGAAATCTTCTTTTAGCTGGAAGTCTATTGAGCTCATTATCTTCTGCTTTAAAAGAGTTAGTGAGTTCCCTGTGGTCATCTTCAGTCTTAAAACAGTCACTTTTGTTGACAGATGATAAAGTATCTCCCACTGTAATTCTTATAATTTCAGATGGATCTGAAAGTGGACTGCTAGGTTCCATTTTAATCTGTACTTCTTGAGAATTCATGTCCCTATCTGTTGATTGAGAAGCACTGAAGGATCTGAGACGATGTGGATGCATTATCTGTGTCTTATCATCAGAAGCTGCTATTTCTGAAGTATTTTTCATGGTTGACTTTTGTGATATTACATTCAACATTATTCCTTGTGCATTGTTCCTCAGTGAAGATCCTTGAGAAAGCTTTAAATCAATAGAAGGTGAAGATATAGGAACTTGACTATCCATTGACAATGACCTTCGAAGAAGACTTTTTACAAGTGGTCCACTCCTGTCAGTACTTTGGCTTTCAGGACCAGCTATCCTAGATGGGATTACTAATCCTAATTTTGAATAGTATAGTAAATTCCTGTCTTCACCTGAACTTTTTCCTTTGTTTCTTTCATTCAGCAAAAATGTGGCTTCTGATGAACTGCATACAGATTCAACGGGTGGACAAACCTGTTTCAAGGATATTTCCTCTGCCTTTCCTCTTAATAGTTGATCACTTTCTCCTAGTTCATCAACTGCCAGTTCTTTCTCTACAAAAGATTTCTGTGATAATATTGCATTTCTTTTCATTCTACTTTGATCATCCATTGTAACTGAAGATTCATGGGTCTTTGAGTATCTTAAAGAACTATCTTTCAACCATCTCTTTTCATTTAGTGATAGGCTATGTTGAAATTCAGTTGACTGTTGTGACCACTTAGTTTTGATAGCAACTGATGACAAAAAATTAGAACTATGGCTTATATCATGGAAAGTTTGACCAACATTTTCCCCCTGTGTTTCATTTTTGCTCTGACAAACAATGACACTTCTTTTCTGGGAGCCACTTTCATCATCTTCTTGGAATAATATTTTCTTGATTGGACATGCAGGCAAAGGAATTTGAGGACTTCTAGATAAAATGTTAGTAAGAAAGGAAATTCCAAGACTGTAGCCTACCTCTTGCACACCAGCCAAACTGCTTTTCTCAACAAACAAAGATGATGAATAAATGTAGTTCAATACATTATCAAAGGTATCTGGTTCACAGAAATCAAGTTGAAATACTGTCTGAGACTCATTTTCTTTCTTAGTGAATAGAGACTGGAAGTATTCACTGCTGGCAGCTAAAACATTTTTATGAGCTCGAAATTTTTGATCTCCTACTATGAGAACAACATCACAAAGTTGTCCTTTCAGACGCTGTTCATTTAAAGCACTTAAAAGAGAAATAGCATGTGCGGGATTTATATAATGCAAAAGTCCATCCATGATTAAGTTTACCTGAAAGACAAAAAAGACAGACTCATATTTACAAAATAATTTAGATGGAATAAAAATAAGTAAAAGAGAGCATTTTAAAAATAATATCTCCAAAGCATAACATGGCTTTAATTTAACATGCGTAACATTCTATATCAATTATATCAATATAGTGTGTGTATATACATACATACATACATACATACATACACCCACCGTATTTTTCAGAGTATAAGATACACTTTTTCCTAAAGGAGCATGAAAATTTGGGTGCATCTCATACACCAAATATAGCCCCGTCCACCAGAGGTGAGTTCCTACCGGTTCTCTCCGGTTCTATAGAACCGGTAGTAACTCTGCGATGACGTCATGGAGCCGGTCCCGTTGGTGAATTGGATTTTGCTTCTGTGCAAAATTTGACTGTTGCATGTGTGTGCACTTTACGCACACACATGCAGTGCGGCCCTAAGCAAACCGGCAGCAAAAATATCCAGAACCCACCCCTGCCGCCCACACACCGGCCCCCATCCTTTGGCCTCTGCCTCCCAGCAATTTCCCTCCTAACAGCAAGCAGCCTGTTTCAGTTTCATCTTCAGCACAACCTGATTAGCACAAGCAGCCTCCCGACCATCAGGTGTTTCAGGCTGCAGGGATTGCCATTGCCTATTGCCACCTCCAAAGGCAGTTGAAATTGGCTGTTTGCTGCAAGGTGGCAAATTGCTGGGAGGCAATTTTTTTTGTGCTAATCAGGCTGTGCTGAAGCTGAAATGGCTGTTTGCTGCAAGGAGGCAAATTGCTGGGAGGCAGAGGCAGATTTTTTTTCTTGTTTTCCTCCCCAAAAAAGGTAGGCGTGTCTTAGTCTGGAGCGTCTTATACTCCGAAAAATACGGTATATGTAAAATGTAGTACAATGTACAATCACAATGGAGAAAAAGTCCACTTTGATTTTATCTGCATATATAAGATAAATTAAATATTTAGCAAACAAAACAAAAAAGCTTTAGCTTTTCACTACATCTCTGTAAAACCTGACAAAAATAAAGACTGAATTGAAAGTAAAACTGGTTAAATGTTTAAAGCCTTCTTTTGAATTCATATTTAATTCTAAATACAAAGGAAATAATATCAGTTTAATAAAGTGGAGCAAGGGGTACTATATACTCATTGTGGGTTGAATCTGAACTAAGATAATTGTTGATGATGTTAATCTTGGAGTTAATCTATGCTCATCTAGGTACTAATTGCTGGTAGGGAGGTGTTTTGTTCTCTTTTGTTCCCTTTTTGGCTTGTTGATTGTCTCTTTTGCATAGTATATATTGTTTATGTCTATGTGTCTCTTGCCAGAGTGCCAAACACCTAGAAATTCCCTATCATTTTTGGACTTGCCTTGGTCTAGGACAGGGGTCGGCAACCTTAAACACTCAAAGAGCCACGTGGGCACATTTCCCACAGAAAATAAAACACTGGGAGCCACAAAACCTGGATGGGCATGGCCAACTCGATGTCACCCACCCAGTCACATAACACCCCCAGCCATGCTTACCCAGGTTTTGTGGCTCTGTGTTTTCTATGGGAAATGGTCTGTCTCCCTCTCTTTCCCTCCCTCCCTCTCATCTCTTTCTTCCTCTGAATATCTCCCTCTCTCTGTATCTTTCTCTCTCATCTCTTTCTTTTTCTTTTTTCTCTATCTCCCTCTCCCTCCCTCCCTCTTATCTTTCTCTTTCTCTCATCTCTCTCTCTCCCCCCCACACACACACCAAAGGAAAGTCAGCTGGGCTTCTCCTTCCCTTCTCCTTTCCCTCTGCTCCCTGTTCAATTGTCAGGCCTGCATTTGTGTTGGGGCGATGTACAGAGCGCGTCTTCTGACCCTCCAGTGCTTGCCCTCAACTTTCTGTGCTCCTCCAGGCCCGTCTTGCTGAGGGGGTGAGCAGCCCTGATGCTTCTGCTCTCCCACCCCATGGCCCCAACCATCACTACCCGGGGAAATGGAAGCAAACAGAAGTATAGCTGTTGCTGAAAGAGCTGAGATTGGGGAAGGCACAGGAAACAGAAAGCGGTGGGTTCCACTGCGGGTGCCGGACCATGCCTCTCCACTGTCCAACTCGCCAATGGGGGCGCTTCTGCCAGGCCATCTCCCACTGGGTTGTTGTGCTCAGCAGGGCATGGGAGTGCTTCCCCACGCTGCTCCCTTCTTTCTCTTGGCCCCAACAAGGGAGGAGGAAGGCCAGGCTTGTGGGATGGCCCCCACCCCGCAAGATCCGCCCCCACTGTTCTCTCCCAGCAGTCTTTGCTGGTGGTAACATTTGCTGTTACCACGCAAAGGCAAGTGCAGGGGAGCTTTGCTCCCACACTAAGGCTCTGACCATGCCACTGCTGTGACAGGGTGACAAAGCCACGGCAGAGGGCCCAAAGAGCCGCATGTGGCTCCGGAGCAGCAGGTTGCCAACCCCTGTTCTAGGATGATCAGTTTCCCAATTGAGACTATATTTATGTCTGTCCATATGTTATGAACTTAAAAGAGTTTTCAATCATGTATTTTGAATGCTAGCTGGTGTTCATAGATGCATTCTGCCAGTCTTCTGCTTGTTTGTCCTATGTGCGGTTGTTGCAATCATTATACTGTATGTTGTAGATAACTACTGTTTTTTCATCTGGGGCTGCTTGGTCTTTTGATTTATTTAAGATATTTTAAAGGGCTTTAGTTGGCTTATGTGCTGCACTGATTCCATGTCTGTTGGTGATTTCTGAGACATTATTGATGTATAGCAGTGTTACCCTTTTTATGGTTTGTGTTGGTCATGCTGTATTGGGTTGAGTGGTCAGGCATTTTTTGATAAAGTTGCATGGATATCCATTTTGTTGGAATATGTTGCATAAATACTCTGTCTCCTTTTTCTGCTGTTCAGTTACTACAGTGAATTTCTGCTCATCTAAATAAAGTTCTTACACATTTTCTCTTGTGGGTGGTTGGGTTATTGCTGTGGTAGTGGAGCACTTGGTTGGTGTGGGTAGTTTTTCTGTACGCTTGTGTTTCCAGTTTGCCACTGGGATCTCTGCTGATCAGGATGTCCAGCAAGGGTAGCAATTTGTTGTTTTCTTCTTCTCTGGTAAACTTGATTCCTTTGAAAATGTTGTTGATGGTTCTGTGGATGTTCTCTAATTTTAGTCTTTTTTTATTGGTAGAGATTTCATCTACATATATGATCCACATTTTGGGTTGTATTTGTGGAAGTGCTATAGCTTCTAGACGTTACATAATAACCTCTGCTATAAGTCCTAAAAGTGGTGATCCCATAGATGTGCCTTTAATTTGTTGGTAAGTTTGTCCATCAGGAATATGTGGTTAGGCAGAGTTTTTTGTTGTTGTTAATTGCGAAGTCGTGTCTGACCCATTGTGACCCCATGGATAATGTTCTTCCAGGCCTTCCTGTCCTCTACCATCCTCTGGAGTCCATTTAAGCTCACACCTACTGCTTCAGTGACTCCATCCAGCCACTCATGCTCTGTCGTCCCCTTCTTCTTTTTCCCGCCATCTTTCCTAGCATTAGGCTCTTCTCCAGGGAGTCCTTCCTTCTCATTAGGTAGCCAAAGTATTTGTCATTGATCTACCATAGTACTAAATTGAAGTTAGCAAAATAAAAGAAGGTGATACCAAAATTCCACCAGAATAGTATCTAAAATATATTACAACCTATATTCTAGGAAATCTTAAACTCTTATGGATCTTGGGTGGTCTAAAAAAACCAAACAAACCCAAGATAACTGTTGATGAGTACTTGGATGCAAGTTTTCAAGGATATTTCAGTGTTGTCAGCTAGACTGGGGAGTTGAAAAGGTCTTTCTAAAAGAAGACAGTTGCAAAACACCTGTGTTGTACTGTCAAAGAAGTTACATGGATCTAGCCATGTAGCCTGAAAGAAATAAGCACAGTTCAAGGAAATCTTTACCTTTATTGTCATTACTGGAAACTTTCTACCAGGATCTGAATAAAGTTTTAAATGTTCCCAATTTAGCACTTCACTGAGTTCCTTCCTTTGTTCTTCCTTTGTCTTCCCTATAAAATATTTCTTGTTTGTTTGCTTGCACTAATGAAATAGCTTCCCTTATCCTCAGGATTCTCTGTGGTGGATGTCTGGCCTTCATAAAGGGGTTTTCCTTGTTCTGAAAACGATACTCTGCTTTGTGTAGGCATTGAGTTGGTTGAGTTGAGGAACTTCACCTGCTTCTCCGCCCTCTGTCCCCAATGTGGTTGGAAGAAGAAAAAATGTATTTCTGGAGAACTTCTGTTTTTACGAGTCTAGTCTAGGTATCTACATCATCAGTTAAGTTTTTTTTCTCCCTTGTGAGCAATTTAGGTGATTGGGAAGATTATACTTTATCCAAATAAAATTAATAAATAAATAAAGGTAAAGGTTCCCCTCACACATATGTGCTAGTTGTTCCCTACTCTAGGGGGCTCATCTCCGTTACAAAGCCGAAGAGCCAGCACTGTCCGAAGATGTCTCCATGGTCATGTGGCTGGAATAACTAAATGGTGAAGGCACATGGAACATTGTTACCTTCCCACCAAAGGTGGTCCCTATTTTTCTACTTGCATTTTTACATGCTTTCGAACTGCTGGGTTGGCAGAAGTTGGATCAAGTAACGGGAGCTCACTCCGTTACATGGCGCTAGGGATTCGAACCACCGAACTGCCGACCTTTCTGATCAACAAGCTCAGTGTCTTAGCCACTAAGCCACCATGTCCCTCTTTCAGGTGTACACTTAAAATACTAGAGTCAGAGCTTCACTGAATACTTTCATTTGGAGACAAGAATAGGTAGATTCCTCTGTATCTCCCTGAGTTTAAAATCAAACTGAATCCCATGCTGTGCTGAATCAGAGCACATTTTTAGTCTTGAAGAATAGGATAAATGTATGTGACATTTAAAGAAAAATGAAATAAAAGTAAAGGGTTATGGGGCTCAGATTCATGTGCGTAAAAACACCACTTGAATATTGAGACATAGCATCACTTGAAATGTAAAGCATCTTTTAAAAACACCAGGGCTGTCAAACTCATGGCCCGCTGGCCAGATGCGTCACATGCTGGCTATGCCCATTCCCATTTTAGTGAAGGGAGAAAAGTTCACGATATATCATGGGATGACGCCATGACAATGCAAATTTGACACCCCTGAAAAACACAAAAGTTACCTACCGTATTTTTCAGAGTATAAGACGCACCAAGATTTCAAAGAGGTAAATAAGAAAAAAAAGTTTTTGTCTTCCCTGGCCCACAGAAACCCTCTGCAGGCCTCCCAAACCCTCAGAAACAGTCCATTTTTCACAAAAATGGGGGTGTTTCTGCCTTCCCCCAGTCCACAGAAACACTCTGCAGGCCTCCCAAATCCTCTGGGCACCCCGTTTTTACAAAAAACGGATGGAAAATAGCCTGTTTTTTGCAAAAATGGGGGAGTTTTTGCCTTTCCCTAAGCCACAGAAACAGTCTGCAAGCTTCCCAAACCCTCTGTGCACCCTGTTTTTGCGAAAACAGGGGCGGCGCTTCAGGAGGCCAAAATTGCTGTATTTGGTGTATAAGACACACCAACATTTCCACCCTCTGTTGGGGGGGGGGAGGTGCGTCTTATCCTCCGAAAAATATGGTAACTCTCTTCAAACCAAATCTGTGTGTCTGAAAGAAGCCAACCTTCTTTGGAGGATCCAGGAATTACAGTCTGACAAGTTGCATTAAGGAGAATGTACTGGATATTGCTAACTAAACAAAAGACATGTTGATATCTACATTTTTAAACAAATACAAAGGGACAATTGAGTAAAAAAACAAAAGCCTAGATCAGAAATATAATTTTGAACCCATCAGTCATTCATTTCAAATAACTTCCTTGCACATTTTTTTCTACTAAGATGGTTTATAAAAGCAAGCCCACTATTAGTTTATTTTCTTTTGTTTTAACATCTTTTTTTTTACACATCGTAAAATTCCCAATCCGCCTACCAGAGGCAAAGCTACATGGAAGATTTTGAATTACGAGCAGTGTAAACCTAGCATCCATTCTGCCTCAAGTGATTTGAAGTCAATAGGGCATAGAAAATAGGCCTTCTCCCTGAGATCCAACAACCTATTTTTATGAAGATCAAAGAAAGAAACATTCCAACAAGGTAGCTACATTGGAAAATTATAGTAAGAACTCTACTCTTTGGGACATGAATAAAACAGTAACATTCAAAGCATGCCTACAATTCAGATAAAAGCTTGAGGGCTGTACCGATCTTTTCATACTATAAAGAGAGTTATTTTTGTCATTTTTATTTTATTTCTTAATTGTGTGTTATATTTTCATGTTAGGTTAGGTTAGGAAAATAGAAGGAAATATTGAAGAGGCAAAAGAGTAAAAGAAAAAACAGTGCAATAGTAAAGAATGGGTAGGCATCAAGGGGTAAACGGGTACAAGGGAAAGAGAAAGATATGGTGACTGAGTTACCATAATGCTGTATTTTTGCTTGTGTGTCTTAGGCGTCACTGTAATTATGTGCCACCAAATCATTTTAGACTCCTAGATTATTCTCCATGATGAAGCATATGTAACTTGTTCTTTAAAGTGTCCCAATTCTATGCTTATTATCACTACTGTAACTGAGTCCTTCTACCTTGCTGCTGGTCATTTTCTTCTTCTCTTTACTTTCACTTTTAGTAGTAGAGCCTTTTCTAGAGAATTGGGTCTTTATGTAATGTGTCTGAAGCATGTTACCATTTAAGAGGAAAATAACAATAACAATCACTCAGAGAGGTATTACATTGAAGGGATTGTGGGTCTGTATGCTTTGAGGACAATGAGAGCTGTTCCAAAGGTTCAGCCATCCTGGAACGGTCTCATCAATGAACCCAAATGAAGATTACCTCTCTTATGATCAATCTATCCTTGATTAGTTGTCACTGTAGTCAACACTGGGTATTGGAGTTACTAAACATCTAGAGATAAATGGGCTAAAAGAGTCAGGACTGCTAGCTGAACAGCCAAGGACAACTGCTACAGGACTACTAGAAGAGAAGTTGTTTACCTTTTGCAAATATATGACAACTGAAAATAAATAATTATTGAAGTATTATTACAAATCAAATCTAACAAGAATATTTGAAAAGAATGTACCAGTGCTGTAAAGAGCATCCAGAACCAACAAGAACAGAGGTTAGTACATCAATGGTTCATATCATGAAATAAAGTATTCACAGAAGTAGAATTAGATGATTTGCAAATGTCTATCCCAGGCAAAGAAATCCAAATTTTACCAAAATTAGTTCAGATTTTAGAAGCAAACAAGGAGGAGTCAGCAGTAGAAGGAGCCACATAACTACTGATTAATTTTGTATTCCCAAACCAGGAATCCTTTTTTCTGCATTATCTTAAGAAAGAATAAAGCCCTCTAAATAAAAAAGAGGAATTGAATTGAAGAATAATTGAGCACCTAGAACAGCACAAAAACAACAGAATAAGGCTGCCTGCATTAAATGTGGTTGCAAAGAAATAACAAGCACAAGTGTTAAAGAATGCCAATATTGCAATATCAAATATAAACATTAACTCACTTCAGGAATAAACCAACTACAGCACAGTACAACTGCAGGTACAACTAAAGATCTGGGATGCAAAATCAACAAACAAAGCCAAAGAACAAACCACCAAAATGAAAGAACAGGTTGGAAAATTAGTGTGCTAAGATCAGATGCAAGTGAGCTAGAACAGATCAAAGGGGAAAAAAAGTTTAAAACAAGATCCTGCACACCACAGAGAGAATCTCTAATTTCAGTCAAATTTGAAATGTTTCTACCAGTCCATCAACAATGGGATTGCAATGAATCAGCCAAAATCTGAAAAAGAAGAAACAATGCAGTTCAGAGGTGGTATTCAGCAGGTTCTGACCAGTTCTGGAGAACTGGTAGTGGAAATTTTGAGTAATTCGGAGAACTAATAAATACCACCTCTGAGTGGCCCTGCCCATGGATGGCTATTTTCTGCCTCCCGAGTCCCAGCTGATCGGCTGGGTCTTTTTTTGTTGCCCTGCACAGGAGAATGGAGCTGGAAAGCAGGTTAGTGGAGTGGGGAAGAAATGGGGATTTTGCAGTATCCTTCCCCTGGAGTGGGGTTGAAAGGAGATTTTACAGTATCCTTCCCCTGCCACACCCACCCAAGCCATGGCCACCAAGCCATGCCACGGCCACAGAATCAGTAGTAAAAAGATTTGAATCCCACCACTGGTGCAGTTCTGAGCACAGCTATGCCATAATCAAATGAAATACAATAAGAATGCAGCTTGGATAAAGAAAGCATGTAAAAATAAGGAAGAAGCTGAAATGAAACAACTTGAAATGACAGCAGAAATGGTGGAGAAAATAGCAAGGGATATCAATAATTGGCTAACATTAGATGAAGATGATTTTCATGCTTTTTGATTGAAATTTCTGATTGATTTACACCTACTCATTAACAAGTAGTTTACAGTACACTGCAAGGAAGTGAAATTGAAGATTGGTTAACAGCTGGCAAAACCTACCTAGTAATGAAAATTCCAATGAAAAGGTCAGCACCTGCCAACTACTAGCCAATTACCTGCTTAACAATTTTTGAAATTGCTAATGGTAGTTTAGCTTATGGTGTCCAACAGCAATTAAATGAAAGCACACTTTTTCCACACTGGTAGAAATACTCCCCAAACAGCAAGTAGAAAAAACCAACTCCTGACAATATGATTTTGGAAAACTGCAAGCAGAGGAGGAACAACTTGAATATAGTTCAGATTGACTACAAGAAGTCATTTGATTCCCTGCTACATAATTAGATAATCAGTTAGTGATTCCTCCTGTGATCCCATTCCCCTTCTCTTAAAAAGTTTTTTTTATTTTCCATACAGTTAATTTCACATTCCATCTTTACATATAAATTTTTCATATCATAATACAATTCTTTTATAATAATATTTTTCTCCTTTCACAATTTCCGTTTTCTTGTATCTTTTAAGTTTCAGGATTTCTTTCATACCATCCCCACCTTCCCATTTCTGATTAACCTTTCATCACAGGTATTATTCAGATAAGTAGAATATCACATGTTAAATCCTATGGGATATAAGCCAGTTTGACTCACCTGGGACTTGGGACAGAAAAGTCCAGGGAACAAGATGAGGGAGAAATTAAATAACAAAATTAAATGTTGGTCAATCTAAAATAAGATTATAATGTCAATCCAGCCACAAATACAATTCACTGTTTTATGCTATTTTGATTGACATAATCATCCTTCACAATTTTTTCCCCTTTTATAGGTCTCATTCTATTATTTGGATTAAGGGCTTTTAAGGAGTAAAATTCTTTTGCAAATTCTGTGAAAATGATAAAATGCTTTAGAATATATATCATTCTTGATGGATTTTTCCACATTAATATCTAAATAAAAAATATACCTAAAAGGTTATTCTACTCTTTGTCCTTCCAGTTTAATACCTAAAATGTGTAGTCCAACTACTTTTATATGGTTGTTGTATTTAATTAGTTACACATTATTTATAACTATGGGGATTAAAATATTTAAGAAACTATGAAAGAAAAGAATAAATTCATATGACATTACTAAAAGCCGACTGAACTTCCCAAGATGGTATAAAGCATTTAATTTGGCAGAAATTGGGAAGAGCACAAAACTTTGAAACATTAAATATATATAACAGTTCAAATGACTTTGATATTAGTCAAATATATATGGTTATTTTTTTAAAGCAATCTTTAATTTTTTTCTTCACTATCATGCTTTGAATCTGAGAAGCAAATATAAGAGAGGTTGTAATGTGATACTGAAGTACCGTATGCCTTTGTGTACAAATGGAATGCCTCTATTCAATTTACTCTTAAACAGGGCATTTTCTGATGCTCAACACTTCACCATAATTGAACACATTTTCTGGTTTGCCTTATGCTCTGCAGGCTTTAGGGTTTTCTCAAATATACTGATACTGTTTTTTTTGTTGGCTCAAATTTAGCTTTATTTGAATTCACATGATATGAAGTAATTAGAAGCTGATCTCGTAGAGCTGTCAAAATGGACTCTTCATAACATAGACCTCTTTCATTCTCTCTATCTCTCTCCACAAATTTATAGAAACAGGATCTGTGTATAGTTTTGTTATTAACTCCATTACTTATTTCTGTCATTTTGGAGACAACAATTCTGATTATCAGATGTAGCATCTGTATGGAGTAAAGAAGTCCCTATCAGTTCTACAGTTTCAAAATATGAAAGAGTGGCAAAGGATCAAATGCCAGAATTGTTCAAATCCAATTGCCAGGACAGATAGCAGAATATCCCTTTTGCCTTATCCTCTAGACCAGTGTTTCAATTTTGGCAACTCAGTTTCCAAAAGTTGAATTTAGGCTAGTGAATCCTGGGAATTGAAGTTCAGCCATCTTAAAACTGCCAAGTTTGAGAAACACTGTTCTAGAATAGAATATAGAATAACAGAGTTGGAAGGGACCTTGGAGGTCTTCTAGTCCAACCCCCTGCCTAGGCAGGAAACCCT
>JANHFT010001525.1:220237-238373 GCA_032467955.1 Pseudoxenodon macrops
TGCACCAAAGACAAATTCCTTGTGTGTCCAATCACACTTGGCCAATAAAGAATTCTATTCTATTCTATTCTCTCAGTTTGGCCCAAAGAAATGTGAATTGATAACTGCTACTTACTGCTTAATATATCTAATATCTTAACTGATTTTATTTCATGTTTTGATTGTATTTTCCTATGATTACACTAACAATTCCTTGCCCTTAATTCCTGCTATGGTGCCTGATCATGGCAGGGTATGTGTGTGTGTATCTGTGTCTGGGAGGGAAGAGCATGAGCAAAGAAAGCCAGGAATGTATGCCAAGTAAATGCATGTATCTGTGTACATGTGTATATTCCCTTCATGAAAATCATCTCACATGTCCAGCTAAAGCAAGAAGGCACCTATATTGGGCATCAGTGATATAGGAAAATGCTGGAGACAAATGATCATTATAGTAACAATGACAAAGTCATCAATGAACATTGAGCAGAAGGCAATTTGATCTTCTCTAGTATCCCCCCCCCCCCGCAAAGGATACAAAATATAAAATGATTTCCAATTAAATCCATGTGGTTGCTAAAACATGAAACTAACTTGATGATACATGATCAATTAAAAAAACATAAACTGAACACAATAGGTAATAAAAAGTAGAATACTGTACAGATTTAATTAAAAAATTATAGTCAGCTTTTTTTTTCTGAATGGTAAACAAACCCTAGTCATGTGTTAGGTATTCTGAGTGCTCAGTTCATGCCCATTAGAAATAATTCACCCACCTGCTACAAAACAAAAATTTTAATTGTTCTTTTGAATCTCAGGTTCAATTCAATGGTTGTATACACTTAGACTTTCCTTTGACAGACAGTTGGGCTAAATCAGTGATTGTCTATTTATTTAAACAAAATCTGAGAAGTCCTAACTGGAACACTGAAATTAGGTGAAGTTGTTTGTGAATCCCAGAACAGAACTAACCTGGTTGGATTCACTCCCAACTATAGCTTCTAATGTTTGAGCCAGCCAGGTATGTGAATTCCCAATCAAATTTTGCATCTGTACTTCTAAAAGAAACAACACTGACAAACAGACTTCATTACTACTGCCAGTCACACAGCTCTGCCCAACATAGTTTCTTCTTAACCTTGGAACTCTTTCTTATTTGCTAATGCCTCCTCAACTTTCCTTGGGACTAGCTAAATATGATAATTGTGCAAGTCCTCTGAAAATAAACTGTAAGAGCTCCCAATTTTTTTGCATTGGATTAAACATCTGAGGTTTATTGTCCAACTTATCTAGACACTTTTTTGCTTAATATATGTAAATAATGGTATCTTATGTTGTTTTCAAACTATTTTTAATATCAATTTACCGCCTCTGAGGCATTAAAAGTAGAATTGCTAACTGCAATTGTAGGGTAGGATCATATTCTTAAATTCAAGGCAGATTAGGAGGCAGTTGAAAGCTCATTTAGCTCAAGATTGTAGTGCAGAGATGTCAAACACAAGGCCACACAATGTGGTTAGATCTGGCCCAAGGGGCCACCCTGGAGACAAGTGGCCGGCCCCTGCTGCCTGAGCCCACCCCACTGTGGGTGCATGGACAGGAGGCAGAGAACGTTCAGGGCCTGGCACCCCGGTGAAAGGGAAGGACTCAGAGCATGGTCAGCCTGCAAGGCAAGATAGTCATCGGGGACGCCTGGCCCTGTGTGCTTGCCGCCTCCTGTCCGCATGCCCAGGGTGCGGGGATCTAAGGCTGACCGTGTTCCAGCCTACATGGCCACCTCAAAGTTGTAGATCAGCTCTGTGCAAGTCACCAGTGCCTCCATGGCCCACAAGTGCTTCCCTTTCACTGGGATTGTCCCAGCCCCCACATGGGAAAGCCATGGCCACTGGCAGCGCTGCCAACCTCTCCCCCTCCCCTCATCCCTTTCTGGGCACGGAGGGAGGAGATGGAAATGAGAAGGCGGGGAGGAAGGGAGTGAGATGGTATGAGAAGGAAGGAGGCAGGGAAGGAGGGAGAAAGGTAAGGAAGGAAAGAAGATGGGAATGAGAAGCAGGGAAGGAAAGAGGGGAGGGAGGAAGGAGATGGGAATGAGAAGGAGGGAGCAGGAAAGGAGGGAGGGAAGGAGGAAGGGAGGCAGATTGGAATGAGAGGGAGTGTCTGATGGAAGTCCTGTTTTAGCACTTGGCCACCAGCAATCCTGCTGCCTTTTCGCCATCCCCTTGCCCCCCCTCAAGTCCTGTCCTGGTAGTCTCCCATCCTATCACTCAGGATGTTTTGGTTACAAAACCTGTTCTCCTCCCATGGAAAGACAGTGGACTTCCTTCTAATCCATCACTTTTTTCTCCCACACCCACAATGAGCAACCTGGCCAAGGAGAGCGAGCACAGTAACAGGAGCCTCGAGGAGATAAGCGCAGCTGGATGCCCCCTGTGTTGGTCTGTGTGGTCCTGGTGCCCTGGGAGCTCGAGGGTCGGGTGCTTGCACTCCACTGCCCAAGGCTTCGGGCAGCCAGTGCTGCCATCCGGGGGTCCTCCATGTGGCCTGAGAGGAATGGCGAGGCTCCTCTGGTGGACTAGGCTTTGGCACTCACCCTGGTCTCGACTTCCACTGCTAGAGATCTCCAGATCCTCTCTTCCAGCCTTGCCTTCCCCCCCCATCCCCACAGGAGGTGGAGGACAATGCTGCTGCATGTGGAAGCACAGATCTCTGTAGAGGATGAGGGGCTGGCAGAGGAACTAAATGAGGGAAGGCTGCCCCAATAAGCCAATATCTTTAGCACACATGATTGGAAACATTGATTCCCTTTCAAGAAGGACCGGCCTCCCTCATGCAGGATCAGGGAGCGCTGCTTTCTTGCCTCCTCCTCTTGCTCTCCAGAGATCTGTCAAGGCAGAAGTTGGACTCAAGAGGAAACTGCTTGCTACTTTCTCCTCTGCGCTTTCACACACAGTAGCGTTGTCTTCCGCCTCCTGCTTTGCTGGAAGGGGGCACGGGACAGGGAAATGCCAACGATGTCTGGGATTGAACGTATCCTTTGGCATGCTATTCATACATTCACACACACATATACACCATTCCAAGCTTGGAGATTTTTATCCATATCTGAACTTGCAAACTGCCAATCATGCCTGGGCTTGGGGAGAAGGCTCTTTCCTTTCTCTGTGGATAAAAGTCCTTAAACTTAGAATGTGGAGTGTGTGAGCATGTGCACACACTTGGCTGCCAGCAGTTTGGGGAGGTGAGGAGCTTGTGAGGCACCGAATTGTCCCCACATTGATTTAGCCAGTGTGACGTATTCCGTCCCGAGTCAACCATGTTCCGTGAGCGGCGTCAAGCAGGCCATGCACAATCAGCCACGTCCACCTAGTCATGGTGACTTAACTACTGGCCCTTTGAAGGCAACCATAATGCTGATACGGCCCTCAATGAAATTCAGTTTGACACCCCTGTTGTAGTAGATCTTATTTTCATGAATTTGCCTTCTCTGTGCCATAGGTTGCTGCTGGAGACCAGAAAAAAAATTTATGAGCTGAAAATCTGCCAGTTAATTTGAACTGCAATACTCATGATGATCCATAGGCAGCAAGATCAGTGACAAGGGACTGTGGAAATTATAGTTGTAGATACATAGATAGTTGCAGACTTCCTATCCTTGATCTACTGCGATTGATGACTGTCTCTGTACTGCTCAAATACAGATCTCCCCCATACCTCTCTGCTCCTTCCCCTTCCCACTAATCGCAACAGATTTTGTCTTCTCTGTATTTTATCCAGTGGGCTTCTACGGAAACACGTATTGGCTGATGATATAAATATGATTTTTTTTACACTCAGCTGCAACTAATTAGTCCTTAGTAGTACTGACACTAGAAACATAATTAATCAGTTATCACTCCTGAAATTCAAAAACCCCTACAGATTGATTTTTACCAGGAGGCAAACATCCTTTTCAAAAGTCTTTAATGAAAGCAGTGCTTCTAATCATGTGGTTTCCCAGCAAACTACAATGTGAAAAGTAGCCCGTATACAGATCAAACAGATGCTCTTCTAAAACGTATAAGGACATTATTCGTGTAATTCCCAATCATCACAGTATAAGTTAAATACACCTTGAGAATATTAGTTAAGGAAGACAAGTTTAAACTAAGTACTTGTACAACAGGCTACATCCCAAGGCCTCCCAATTCAAATTTTATTATCTCTAGCTAACACAACTTTCTCAAATTATAATGCCACCCCCCCCCCCCAGATATTTTTACCTTTTAACTTTCATAATTATTTATTCATAATAAATGAATAAATAAATAAATAATTCCTATCCTGTCTGGGAATTTTAGGAGCTGAACTTCAACACTTGAGGGCTCAGAAATGGTTGCACTGACAAAAAGCATAAAGTGGTAATGAACCTTGAAACTTAAAGACATCAACACCCACCCTTCCTTTCCGCGGAGAACGAGCCTGGCCCAATTATGAGTTGCCCAAAATGACATCATACGATTCAAAGATCATTACCGCACATTCATTTTCGGCGCATGCTCATTGCGCTCAATTATACCCCACCCAAATTATTATTCCTAAACTAACCGCGTAGGCGGTTAACACTATTGTATATGGGCAAGGCGCAGGCGCAACACAGAAAAGAAAGCATCCATGAGCTAAAAATGGACAACACACATGCGCGCTAGGCAACTAATAAAAGCAACGACGTGAATGTATGCCACAGCGTGAACGCGTCTATTAGGACCCACGCATGCGCTGTGAAGGGGTAAGAACTCGTTTTGTAACTGGCGCAGGCGCACACAGGAGCTTAAGACCGCAGCCCTACTCGGTAGGGGAAAAATATACCTCAGAGTTACGTCAGGAAAAGACGCCTTTGTGCACGGGGAAACCCGAACCTTTGTCCAGGAGGAGTCCCACCTTAAAGGAGCAACACCTGGGGTCTCTTACTTACCTTCCGCGCACCCACTTTCCTTCCCCCTTCGGCCGTCTCCTTTTACGATTCACCCGCGCGCGCCGCCGCCACCGCCGTGATTCCATCCATCTTGAATTTGACGTCATCCCACACCAGGGATGAAGTCATCGTTGGGAACGCTTATCACGTGCGCATCTTTTCGATTGGTCGAGGTTAGCCGGATGGAGGAGGGGGCACGCGGCTGATTCTCAGACTGGGGGTGGGTGGGGGGGGGGCACGCGGCTTGCGACGAAGAGCCCTGAGGGGAGACTCCCCTGCTGCGCGGTGGTTCCCTTCCTCTCCCCTTTGGGAAGCACCGCTGGGTCATGCTGCGACCGAGATAACGACGCGAGTCGTGGGAGAGCCGCCCGGGAGATTGTGGGGCGCTGAAGCGGTGCGGGGTGACCGCTACCGTTGAGGCTGACAGAACCGGGGCAGGCGGTCCGGAGTATCCTGCGCCGAAGAACAATTTGGAGACGACGAAGCTTTGGTCGGGCTGAGGTTGCCGAAGCAAGTTTTCAAGCACACTGTTTTCGGCTCCAAGATGACCAGTTTTCCCGAAGGAGGCAGGCCGGGGAACTTCCAAGTCCAGGCCTTCAAATTGGGGGGAAAGGCGAGAGAGTTTATAGTTTTTTGGTGACAGCCCTCGGCCTCTCCCAGAATGCTAGGTTTAAAAAGAAAAAGTCTGTCTAAACAAACAGAATAAAACCGGTTAAGAACTAGGAAATCTATACTTGTCTAAAATAAAGCAGATTCAACCTACAGGCTTCAACACAGTCAGAAGTTGAAAGCTGACTTCTGAGCTGCCGGATTCCGTATTTTGAGAAAGCCACGCGTCGGTATTTTTCCCACAATAATAGTAGCGATCTGATTCCCTACTAGTAATATCCCACCAATATTAGCGTGCCTCTGCTTTTTAATATATAGATATTAAAACTATCGTTGAGCTTTATTTCATAAGCACTCGGAGCCAGCCACAATATGTAGAACTCGTTAAATTTCTCATGATGCATTCTGCATATAAGTTAAATAAAGCATTTAGGTGCATTCCTTTCCCAGTTTTGATTCATGTACAGTATGCTTTAGATTTTGCTTCAATTTTTTCCCTTTGGGTCATCTCATTAATGAGTAGGTGAAGTGGTCTGATATACCCATGTTTAAAGGACTATTCATAATTCATAGTTCTGGACTATACAGTCAAAGCCATTGTATAATCAATAAACCAATCGTTTTGGAACTATCTTGCCTTTTCCATGTTATCAATGTGATCTGAAGATAAATTCTGTATCTGACTATTTTTGTTCCACATTCTGTAGTACCGGTAGTATGGATTGTAAAAACTTATGATGAAAATGCAAGTGTTTCATGGTTGAATTTTTTTTTTTTACCACTGCCCTTTTCTGGTATTGAAGTATGAATTGATCTTTTCCAGACCCTTGGCCACTGCTGTTTTCCATAATTGCTTACAAATGCCGAGTAGCTCTATAACTCAACTTACAAGGTTTTGAATTGTTGGGCATTTATCAGCTGAAGTTTTGTATTTAACTATATTCAATATTCTTTGGCCGAAATTACTGTCATTTTTTTTATTCTGGTTTATAAATTAAAATTTGAGGCATACCAATTAGTTACTAATGGCACAATAACCTGATTTTAATACTGGTAGTGATTTAAAACTATGAGATTAATATATGTCAGTTTTTATAATTAATTTTACAATAATCGTAAATCTATTCTTGTTCCTTTTATTTTCTCCCTTGGTTTTCCTTTGATTGTAACTGTAAATTAATAAATTTAAATTACAGAATTCAAAGAAATATTTTATGCAAATGTAAGTGTTATGAAAGACAAAGAAAACAAAGAACTGTATCCCCATAAAAAGCAAAACCAAACTGATGATATAGCAGCTTATTCAATGAATTAGAGCTAGACATACCTGAAACTAAAAGATAAATTGTATCTAAAAATATCCCTAAGTACAATGTTCTTAATTAAATGTAAAAAAATGTTCATTCCATGGAAAGCCTTCCATTCAAAATTGTTTACATTTTTATAGGGATGTGAAAAAGTTCTTGGGAGAGATGGGCGATAAGATCTAAAATGTGATTTTTGTTAATTGTTTTAATTGATAAAATTGCTCATATGTGCTCAAGATTAGCAGCCAGGTGGATAAAAACTGATGAGATAATACCTTTTGCTAATATCAGGAACTTTTTGAGGCTGTGGACCTGAGCTAGTAGACAGAGTTCTCTTAATTCTAACTGTCATTTACGGTATGTGCTTGACCCTCTGCTTTTGGTTAGTTAAAGCAGATAGGGAGAAAGCAAGGAGATGGGTTGAGGCAACAGACAAATGGGAAAGTGCCAGCAGCCTCAAGACACGCACATCCCTTCTAAAGGGACCTGCTTCGGTTTCATTATTAGCAGATAGGTGAGCACAGTGCAGAACAAGTTCACCATGCAGTAAATACTAAAGGTTAACAAGTACTGTGCTATACCTATTGTCCTCAATGGGAAGGTGACAAGGACAACAGTTATGTAGAACTGTGGAAGAAATGGTTCATTTAAATCTTTGGCAATCAGAATTCACTGAAATTCCTTTGATTGCTTTCAAGAATGATTCATGGCAGGGCAGGAGTGAAGAAAGTATGGCCACCTTCTATAGACACTAAAGGTTGTAAGTGTTTTTATACCATTCCATAGTATTTGGGCCTGCCTATGAAGACGGGGTAAAGACAACATTTTGTAGCAGTTCTGCTGTTTCCTGAATGGGTCCAGTTAGTTGTGAGAGGAAGGAGAGGTATGGCCTAAAGGTTTTCCATTATTGTGTGCTCCAAATTTGGTCATCACCCCCAAACTTTTAACTTTGTTAAAACCAATGGGAAGGATCATCCAATGCAAGATACCATCAGTATGAATATTTGTTAAAAGATACAAAAGCTAAACTAAAACAATGAAAGACTAAAGAAAACACACAAAAACCTGAACCAAGAAATACTAATAGGAGAAAAAGGAGCCCCCCCTTTAAAAAAAGAAACCACACAAATGGAAGTAGCAATACACAAGTAGCAATACCAAAGCATAAGATATAAATTATTGGTATTGTGCATCCCTATGGAGAGCAACGTAACAGTTGGGAAATCCTCTTAACACATGAACCTGAAGATGGAAGCAATGACCAGTAGGGCCTGTGCCCAAATTCCGTTGCGAACCCTGTACAATAGGGGGCACTAACAATTTCTTCATGTCACTTCACATGTAACTTACTATAATTTTCACAGGATTGCCTTTGAAGACCACCCAGAAACTTCAAATAATACAAATTGCAGAGTCCCATCTGCTTATGAGACAGACCTGTTATTGCCTTGTAACAAAACAATTTTTCTAGAAGAGGTGCTCTAGCTTGTGGTTTGCTTCTGAAGGCAATTATGAATGGCTTAGGGCAGGTAACTAGGGAGTCTACAAGATTTCATTCCAAACTGATTCTACTCACCAAGCCTGAGTGAACAGAATGCCTACTGAAGCTTCCACCTACCAAGAAATAAGGCAGCCAACACATTCTCTTTGACAATTCTCAGCTTTGCCCCCTGAGATAAGAATAGCTCCCATCCTCATTGCCTTCCAGATGTTGGTTGTTCTGGAAAGCCATGGGGACTTGGGGAGTAGTTATTAATGACCATTGTACAATTTAAAGTTAAAAATGATGTAACATAATGTAATATAATTTCAGATTATTGGGTTCTATGGATCCTATTGAATTAGCTCTTTGTTGCCTTTGGAAGAGCCTTCTAAAAACAGAAGGAACTCCATGAATTGATAAATATATAAATAATAATATATCCTTGAATTTTTAAACAAATGCAAGACATAGCAAGTGGTTCAGGGGCGTTCCATAAATCTACATAATTTATAGTTCCTTTGAAAAAGACATCTTTCATTTTGTTTTTGTAAGAATTGTTTATGTAATATATTTTAACCGAAAGCAGGAAGCTAGAAACAATAAACAATTTAATAAGGTGCTGTGGGAGTTTCTCAGGATAAGGCTTATTAAAGGTAGAGCCTTAAATGATCAGAAGACGATTCAAAAGATTTCACTATGTTGGCTATGTACATTTTGCCAAAACAGAAAAGGTGTGTCCAACTGAAAAAATTGTTACAAGTCACAGATTTGCTCATGAATTTGAGTATGCAGGTAGGTAGGTAAGTGGGTAGATTGATGATAATGAAAAAGAGACACAAACCCACACAATCTGCAACACCACACCACATCATGACCTGATGATCAGATGTATTGTGAATCTACTAAGTTTGCTCTCCAAATGTTATCTTTTGATGGGGAATTTATTTGCTCTCCAGTCTTATATTTTTATCAGAGTAGAAAGTAGCCAGAGTATTATCCTCTGTAAAATGGGACAATGGTTGTTCTCATATTTACAGAAGTTCATATGTATTCAGCGTAACAGATATTCAAGATGATACTTTCTCTTCCTTTTTTTTACAATTCAGCTTATTTTTATCTCCACCAACCTAATCACTGAATATATTAACATATTTGAAAAATAGATATATAGATACTGTTTTCCAAAACCTGTTTTTGAATTCCCAATGGAATACTCTTGATGTGTTTCCATGGCACTGGTGTATGATTCACTATGGTTACCATAGCAATAAAATGCACAATATCCTCTAGGGATAAGAACAACTATTTTTAATGCAACCAATATGATTCCTTTAAATATTTATTTTATCTCTTAATTAAAATTATTTTACAAGGCTCAATTTGTATATGAATTCAGAATGAGAATGAGAACAGAAAAGAAAAGCAGAATTTTTTATTAATTTTTCCTGTGTTTTATTAGATTAACAAGAAAAATGAAAGGATTAATAATATCAAGTCAGAATTGTCAGTAACTGAAACCCAAAACTTTTCTTTTAAATGTTGTCTCAGGTGCTCCTTAGATGTTGATTTTCTACTTAGTTCCTTATATTGTATACTTTTATAATCATGGAAAAGACAGCAGAGAGGAAGTGCCTGATAAAACCTGTGATTCCCCAAAGACCTTTCTCAAAAATACAGTCCCAAGTGGAAAATATTTGCATTCTAAAGACCTAAAGCTACTGAGATCATGACCACACAAAATATAAAATAGAAGCAGAACCAATTCATTCCTTAAGGCTACAATCCTAGGGAGAATGTGCCACTCAGCATAGAGGAACTAACCTCTTTCAAATAAAATTATTCTGTTAGTAGTCTTTGATCAGAAGTACTGTAGTCCTTAAAACTGCACTATATTAATCAAAAATATTTCTGGATTATGTTGAAGTTGTTGCAAACAGACAGTACATATTACTATCTCTAGAGGCAATGGTTATTGGATTCCTGATATTAAAACTGGTGACCATATTCCCTGTCCCCTCTCCTGAAATAAAAATGGTGAAATATAAGAATTTGATTTAATTTTTCTAGTTTTTCTGCCAGATTTACTATAGCAAAGCACTAAAAAAAAACAAATCTTTAATCTAATGTATATCAAGATAAAAAAAGGTTGTAAAGACTTTCATATGTGATCTAGAATCTATGGTGCTATGAGAGAATGGATTGATACAAGGTTTAACTGCCACTTCTTTTGTGGCTTTTCTTGAAATTGTGATTGATGAAAATTTGTAAAGTAGTGTCTTTATGTAGAAATATAATACACACAAATATGAAAGTTACCAAGTTTTCCCTCTGAGGTTGGTGGAGAGAGGGGGAATATTAACTTTGCATTGTTGCCTAATCAACTGCAGCCTTTCCCCCTTTCTTATGTTATGTTATGCAACACCTAGCCACTTTCATATTTTTAATTTTAATCTTGGCCTTTCACTTGTTCAATGTTTTATTTCTTTCCTCTCCTGCTTACTTCTGTCTAGACTTTTCCCCAGTTTATGAGTCCTCTCTCATAAGAGGAAGGAAGGGGCACTGCTATCCTCCAGTCCAGGGAACCAATATTAGTGTAATGTAGGGATGAAGATGTTGGACTTGGAGAGACCCAAGTTCAACTCCCTATTTAGACATATTGCTTGCAGAGTGAATGTGAGCCCTGACTTTTTCAGCCTAACATGTCATCATAGATTACTATTATGCAGATAAAATAAAACCCCAATTTCCACTACATTGAGAAAATGCAATGATTTAATTTAATAAGCGATTTACCCGTCATTTGGTTCTCTCCCAAAAACATTCTCTTGTTTTTAAGTTCATGGAAAAGTGTTTTCATCAGATTGTTATTCTGTACATGAGTGTAACAGGTTGCTGAGGACCAGGATGGGTAATTTAGATGCAGGCAGTCCCTTGGGAAAGCATTAACAAACCCATGCAAGCAAGACACTGGCTGAATTCTCTCTTTGTTCCAGGACCAATGTATACCTGTATACAAAGGAGGAAAGCAGTGAATGTTTTCCTTTATATCCTAATAACTGTATGTAATACTACCAGCTCTTTTGTTTTCAGAGAACAGAGACAAATTAAAAAATGATGAGGGACTCCTTTATTTTATTGACTAAAGTCTTGGTAACTTTTGTTTTCATCCTGTGCATCACTTCAGCAGAGAGCTCAAGCAACACCTTTACAGGTGAGTCACCATGCTATAATTCTAATGGTACTACAATAGTTACATTTCAGGGATAATTTTAATTTAGAACCATAGATTTTGCTTGCCATATAATGCAGATGGTCATTCATCTTGAGCCCCAATGCTAATCATGGATTTAATATTTCAAACACTTTGATGTCAATGACTATACTTTCAAAATGATATTTTGTAACAGAGATGTGTACATATTTTGTCTCACATTCTTTCCTTCTCTGAACTTGGTGAGACTTTGTTTCAACTAAATTTGTATAGAATTTTTAGGTGAACTATGTAAATCTTGGAGAAGATTGTTTTTAGTGCTGCTGAAACTTCTGTATATCATTTAGGAGTCCCCATTTTTTTGAGCTAGGGGACATTTTAGAGTTTTGAGAGCATGTTATAGGTATTCTCACAAAATGGCTGCCAAGATGACTATTCCAGTAACTAATCACCAGTTTAACCAAACTGCTCAGCTTACTCTCAGCTATCTCTTTTAGCCTTCCAATGACCATTTAACATCTCTTTTTGTTTTGTTTTGTTTGCTGGGTTGATGGACGCACTTTCAGGCATTAAGCTGTACTTCCTTTAATTATGTATTGTTAATTGCGTATGTATAAACCAAATAAATACATTTTGAAAGACAGTACTTCTTGTTAATTTTCATTTTCTGAGATTGACTGGAATATAGCCAGGGCCTAAAAGTATTCTTGAAATAAAGATCAAGCTTGAGATTGATGTTTTGCTTTGAAGCATGCTAGTATCCCATTTAATCCATTTTAAGTTAAAAGAACCTAACGAACAAAAAAAATTAGTGTGCCTGTAGGTTATCGAAGGATGCCAAAGGATCTCCTGATACATAAGAACCCTGTTTGGGATTCTGTATATAAAGCTTTGCCTGTACAGTTTGTAGTTCTAGAATCTTATTAGTACATTCTCACTTCACAGAACTGCCTGAGACAGCAGAATGAACAAAGCAATTCTAGTGGAATGCCTTATTTTAAGAATATATAACTATAACAAATGCATTTTCTTTTCCTCCAATACTTGCATTGCCTCATTTGTTATAAATTAATCTTCCAGGAGATAAGCATTTCAGCCTCTCTTCCTAATTTGTTATATCAAGACAGGTGAAAGGAGGCTATGAGATAGGGAGTTGTATTTCTTTATTTTCAACTTTAAAAGATTCTTTTTATTGGATGGGTTGGCAGTGATAGGTTTTCTCCACTGTTTTTTCTCCATTAATAACTGTATAAAAGGGACTGTGTAATGAAATCCAAAATATTGCAATAATCATTGAGGTTATATTTTATAATTATTCTGTTGAATCAATTATTTGGATTGCATTTGATTTTACTTCCTCAAATTACATTCCTGGATTCATATTATGGATCTGATTATTTAATATATTCATCACTATTTTGGATGGGACTCCTATGTATGAGGACTGGAGAATTCACCTTTCCTAAAAACATCCTTTGATTCCAGATTTTTAAACAATAATCTTCTAACTCTCTCCCAGTCACCTCACCTAATAGGATTGTTGTTGTGGGGAAACAGGAGGAGGAAGGTGTGTTGGATATGTTGGCCACCTAGAGTTATCTCTAAAAAGAATAAAGGCAGAATACCAATAAATAAATAAATAAATAAATAGGCTTTATTATAGCAATAACAATGAAGAAAGATAAGCAGTTTATAGCCACAATATATTGTATACTGTATTTGTAGAATATTACAAAAGTAATTTAATCATAGTTTTTCACTGTTTAAGAAAAATCTTAAAACTGTTACTTGAGCAATACAATTTGCCACCAATGAATGTAAAGTGTCAATATTTTAATAGACATAATATTTGCTTGGAGTATCAATGCCATAATAAAAGATAGGTGGAAAAATGATAATTAGTCAATAATTATAAACCTTGTAAATATCCAATAAATTTCCAGTAATTGTAGTGGAAAATTCAGCTCATAATTGAAAGACATTCACACCACATGCACCAATACCAAAGCACATTTTAAATTAGCTTAGTGGCAAGTCTTGTAAGTAAGAGCTATGCAGCTGAAAATGCTAATTTGTAAACAAATTTTGCTTAGCAATTCTGCCCAGGGGAACAGTAGTTTTCTGAGAGCTGGGCTCTAACCTCTAAACTGTATCTTTAGTAATCGGTTTTGTTGCTGGATCCTAATTGATGCCAGTAGGACTTTATACTGCAATTATTGTTAACTTCGATATTTATTCAGAAGTAAAAGTTTTTCAGAACAGATAGCATTTGCACTGAAACAAATTTGTTTTGTAAATTGTTGCGCCCTCGGGTGGACCCCCATTTGCATACTCCGCTGCTGGTTGGTTTAACTAGCGGCGGGAAATTTAAAGCACTGTCAGTGGCTGGCAGGCGACCAGGGAATCCCTTAAAAGCGGCCTCCCTGCAGCCTGCCGGCATTCCGTATTGCCTCCACTCAATAATCAATTAAAGGTAGCTGACTGTTCCTGCAGCTCGTGTCTTTCTTCCCTGCATGATACAACACTGGCGACCTAGCCATCTCTTTATCTCTTAAGTGCAGGACATCTGCTATTGAGGAAGGTGGGGGATATTAAGAATGAGTGAGTCTGTTTCCTGTCTAAAACAGGTTACCATTTCTCATCCAAGGAAATATAATATTCTGCCTTTTTAATATTTCATTTTCTAGGAGAGGGGTATAATCACACCGATTATAAAATAACTGGAAGCAAACAGCAATAAAAATAAAACAATTACCCCTCAGTATTCAGGTAATACTGGCTAATATTAGCTCAAGTTAAATTTTATACAGCCTGTTATAAAAATGCCAACCAAAATAGGAAAGTCTGAGCCAATGGCCAAAAGAGTATAGTAATAAAATTGATTGCTGCTTTGGACCTTTGGGCCATAAACAAAATTGAAAATTGGTTGTTTACCCCTACTACATGAAGAATGAATGATGTCTTCATTTTAAATAAATGCATAGTACATATATTTATATATACTAGATGCATACATATATTTATATACTAGATATATACATATATACTAGACTTATATTTTAATGAACTTAAAGGCTTGACTTTTTATTAAGTACTCTATCTAGAATATAAAACCCAGAAGACTAGTAGATCATTTTCAGTTTTAGTCCAGTGATCATCTCACTTTTTACCACTCAAACATGGAAGATCTAACATTATGCCTTCTCCTGTAACAGGGGTCCCCAACCTTTTGGACTTCACGGACCACTAAATTCATAATTTTAAATCCTGTGGACCACTAATATGGTCTGCCTAATGACTGGCTGGGTGAGTGTGGCTAGGTGGTTATGTGAATGGGTGGGCATGGCCAACTTGATGTCACTCACGTCAAGGGGTGCCTCACCAGCCTCTCCTCACCACTCTCCTCCCAGCCACTCCTTGACTGCCTATCCGAGCTCCTTAGAGCCCCAGCAGGAAGTTTTTGAAGCTAAGCAGCCAACACAAAAAAAAGTTGGCAAAACACCTGGCTCAGTTCAAACCAAGAAGGAAGCTCAGCAGAAGCACCACACTGACGACCATAAGCATAGGTTTTCCAAGCAGAGGGAAGACCCGCGGGAGTGCAAGGCCAGGTACCGACTCCTGGAGGCTCAGCGGGATGAGTTGGTCAGCCAGTTCCAGGTCATGATACAGTCCCACTGGAACATGGCCCTCTGGCTCTTCACCACCAGTGGCGCTTCCCTCCAGCTTTCACCCACAGCCCTTCACCAGGAGGCTGAAGCAGACCCCCAAGTTGGAAATTCTGCCCCCCTCTGACCCATAAAAAAAAACCCTGAAGGGGGAGACTCTCTGCAGCAACACAAACATTCATTGCACGTATCTGGCCCAGGGACCATAGTTTGAGGACCTGATTTAATGCAATATAAAAAATGCAAATAATTTTTCTGCAGACCACCAAAATTTTCTTGCAGACCACCAATGGTCCACAGACCAAAAGTTGATAACCACTGTCTTATAAGACCTCAGAGAAAGGGGCGTTTCATTCAAAATCATTGTTCTATAAGCAAGAAACTTACCACTCAATACTCTTTTGTATATGTGTAGCTACAACAGCAAAGGGAAATGGGGAACACTTGTTGGAATTCTGAGACCTTGGAGTTATGTTATTTACAGGATGAACTCTAAGTTTATTTTCATTGATTTAAAAATGATTAATGATGCACTTCAGAAGAGCCTTTAATGTACATGCAGTGACAAAAAATTGCATTAGAGAAATAGCCAGTTTGCAGATTTCATTTCTAAGAAATCAAATTATTCTCTGACTCAAACAGAAATTGGTTTCAAAATTTGATTCCATTGAACATTTACAGAAATTTTACAGATATTTTTCTCTAACCATTCAACTTTATCTCTCTCAGTGTAATATATTAGTCAGCTCTCTACAAGATACAGCAAAATAGGCTGCTAATTGGTATGAATTTGGATTATTTTCATTATTCAAAATTAACACATCAATAATGGATAAATTTGGAAAGCATAACTCCTATGAGATAAATATTTTTTTCCACGATAAATAATTTAATGTTAAATAGAAGAGATTCCATTATCTATAATGGCACAATTTTAGTTTACTCAGTTCATGACTATTATGGCAACCATTTGGCTATGTCAGTATATTATTTGGCCAATATAGTCATATCCAGATAATCTTGACTTAGCTTCCTCAGAGGAGTATATACTTGTGGTCTAGAATTCATGTATACTGTAACCTATTACCATTGTAGGTTTTCTTTTCATAAGAATTATATTTTTAGGTGTAAATTCCTTCTAAAATATGTGGGATCATTGAAATTATCTCTTTTTACATTATTTTACATGCATGGTTTTTATTAAGAATTTTGATTATAACAGTAAAATCTAATACAAATTAAACATAAATAGAAAGGAGTAGAAGGGATAAAGAAAAAGAAAAGAAAAATGAAACAAAGTGAAAAATAAGAATAGAATAAGGAGAAAAGAAAAAGAAGTTACTTCCAACCTTCGTCGCAAGTATAAACAAATTAGTGTGTCTTCAGTAAAGGTTATAAACAATTACCTCTTCATCCTATAACACATACCTTATCTCTAGGCAAATCCAACCTAACTTCCATAGCTGTAAATAGTAAGAACACTATTCAAACGAGCATAAACAAGCACAAGTAATATAACTAATTATTATACAGAAATGATATAGCTATTATTATAAAATCGTAATATATTATTATTAATTTTCTAAAACATTTGAATTTCAGTTTAGTTATATATCAAGCAAGTTTCAAGACCACAACATTTTATCTAGATCACTTCATATAGTAATTTTATAGGATGAAATACACACACACACACAAACACAAACACACACACACACATTTTTCATTGCTACAAGTCTATAAAGAAGTTAAAAAGTGTTGCTTTGTTATCTTTTTTAAATTTTAAAATAGAATTTATACATTTATAAATAGTGTTTTGTGGACTTTACAGTTTAAAATAAATATTATACCTATCATATTTGGCAAATGTGTGTGTGTCTGCATTAATTTTAAACCCAATTTCAGATAATGAATATAAAGTAAAATGAAAACAGATAGAAGTGAAAACAAAGAACTGGCTTTTCATCAAATATGGAAGTTCTGAAAATCTTTTCACACTATACATTCCCAAC
The DNA here is from genome assembly GCA_032467955.1 of Pseudoxenodon macrops. Classification (NCBI taxonomy): domain Eukaryota; kingdom Metazoa; phylum Chordata; class Lepidosauria; order Squamata; family Pseudoxenodontidae; genus Pseudoxenodon; species Pseudoxenodon macrops. Next base: position 237,458 of record JANHFT010001525.1, read on the forward strand.
ACATATAATATCAAAGTTTTAAATTTAAAGAACAAAATTAATTGTGGATGTTATGAAAAAAGGCAAACAGTTAGAAGAACCAAAAAAGAATATAGTTATAGAAACAATGAAAAAGAGGTGGCTATAATAAATCTAATTAAACTTGATTATTCATTAAAACTGTGAGAATGGATATCTAATTCATTATTTTCTTATTAGTTTGGCATCCTTAATTTAAAAAGTACATGAATGCCACAAATAATCTTTGTTTCTCTTTTCCGTTTTAGTGAGACAATCTTCCCTCATTAGCAGCCCCCTAAAATCATCGACAGAAATGTTAAAATTAGAATGAAGCATTATCCAAAAGGTATTTTATGCCATTATTATCTGACCTGAAGTCTTGCAGTATTGTCAGTTGCATTTTTCAGCAAATCTATTATTTGACTGTGCTGTTTGTGTATTATTTCAAAAATCCAAATTATGACAACTAAATCCTTTAATCTAAATCATGAACAAGAACGGTAAATAACATGATATCATGCAAACAGGTTACCAAAGCATGGAGAAAATGCAAGGTATGGTTAGTGTTGTTTTTTTAAATGTTTTTTAGGTTCTTAAATTTACATTAAAAAAACAAACAGCCATTTAACAGGATAATGTGCTGCTGCAGCACTGCATCAATAGAGCAAGTCATTTAGAAATTGCTTCTGGGCTTCCTGCATTATGCTCTTGCTCGCTCATCTAGAAATCAAAATGGTACTACGTTCCTTCAATTCCCCTGCATTTCTCAATTGTAACATGGGTGTGTGTATATATTCAAGGTCACATAATGTATATCTGTGTGTCTATATGTGTATGGATATACTCAGGGCTTTTTTTCTCAGAGAAAAGGTGGTGGAACTCACCTCCCTCCCCTGGCCACGCCCCCACCCAAACC
>JANHFT010001525.1:238473-250424 GCA_032467955.1 Pseudoxenodon macrops
ATTTAAAACATTTAACAATTGTAACAGATTTACAGAGTTGGAAAAAGGTACCCTTGGAGGTCATCTAGCCCAACCCCACCTGCGTAACCAGAATTGCAAAATCACACAAAATGGCCCTTGCCACAAGCATGAAACTCACAGGACCACAAAGTGCTGGGGGAAAAAAAACCTTTTGCACTTTATACACACACACACACACACACACCACAACTGACACACACCATGCAAAAGCAGCTGTACTGACTCACACACCATGCAAAAGCACAAAAATGGCAACAGATTTAACAGTTTTAACAGGACCGGTTCTATGACATCACCAACCGGTAGGATTTCACCCCTGATCTGTACCTAATATATGGACTTTCTGTTCTTCTAATGGTGAATACCATTTACTACTGCAACTGTATCCTACCATTGTTCTCTTCTCCTTCCTTTTATTTTTCAGCATTGTGAACCCACAAGTATAACAAAATCTTATGTTAACAATAATGAACTTGAACAACATTCAGTTGTTTTCAAGTAGTTTGGTTTGAAAGGTACTTTCTATGCCACTAATTCCATTCTAATAGTTCACTCTGCTTTCTTTATTTTAGATAAAAGTATCTCTTTGCTTGGTTACCATTTATGCAATTATTCTGTGATAAAAAATGTGAGCAAAATGGTTGCATATCAAAAATCATACGAGAAACAAATACCATGTGGAGGATGGATTCCTTGGAGAATGTGCACCACAACCTATTACAAAGAAGAGTACCATCCTATTATGATCCAAAAAGCTGTAAATGTAACAACTTGTTGTGCTGGGTATGAACAAGTGGGTCTATATTGTTCTTTACGTAAGTATGAAACAATGAAAAGATTACGGCCTATGACTTGCAAAACCAATAATATATTTAATTACACTATAGGGACAGCAAATGAGATCACTTCCAAATATTTGGATGACTTCTAGATAGCAGCAAATAAACTGAGTTTTGTGTATTTATAATCTAGTGCTTATTCTTTTCTTTTCTTTCATAAAGCAGATTTGGTAAATATACAACTATAGCTGTCTGTCTCCCCTCTGGCTTATTGATTGATTGATTGATTTGATCTGATTTCTATAGCTGCCCATCTCAGCAAATGATATATATTTTGGGTGTTAAAATATAGAAAAAGTGTTTTTGGCTTACATACTTTTTAATCACATATCTTTTAGGGAGCCAGTTTGCTGTACTGGTTAAAGCTCTAGGCTAGAAACCAGGAGTCTGAGTTCTAGTCCTCCCATAGATATGAAAAACAAGCTGAGTGACTTTGGCCTATTTTCTCTGTCTCAGCCTAACTCACCTCATGGGTTTATTGTGTGGAAAATAGGAGGAGGAGGAAGTATTAAATGGGTTATTTATAAAAGTAATACATAAAATAATAAAGGAGGAAGGAATATTAAAATAATAAAATAAATATATTATATTATTATAAAATAATAAAGTAGGGTAAAAATATTTTAAAAATACAAATAATTTTCAATGCATTGAAGCAAATTCCTGAAGTTCCTTAAAGTTGATGTATCTTGTGGAAATCCATATTGAAGTTCAGGCTTGCTCTTACATGGGTAATCTTTCCAGGAATAGTATGATTAGACAATTTATTCATTTCAGTTAAGCTTTCTTGTAGATTGTATTTCAGGTTTATAAGCATATGTTCAAAAGTCAAATGAATTGTCATATTTGACAAGCTGACATGCTGAATATTAAGTGACTTCCTTCCAATGTCACCATTATCTATATGCTTAGCAATTTTAAGACCCCTTCCCTTCATTTTGAATTATTCATTTTGAATTATTCATTTTGAATTGTTTTAGAAAAGATAGTAAATTTCAGGGTAAACCAATCAATAAATAGAAGCTTCAAATCAGTGTTTACTCTTGGAGTCTGTCTTACATTTTATTTGGAGAGATTTTTTGAAATGGCTTGCCATTTATCTTCCTAGGTTTGAGAGAGAGTGACTGGCTTCATGCCTAAAACAGAACTGGAACTCACATTCCCCTGGCCTCCAGCCTTGTGCCTTAACCACTACACCAGATTGGCTCCAATAGCACATTGTCATTATTACTTAGACTCCTATATTATCCTGAATACATCTTGTGCATTCAGTATAAGAGTACTGTAGCTATTATCTGAGGTGCACATAAACCTATATGCCATTTCTTCAGTTTCATGATAAAAAAGAAGATAAAATAAAACTGTTTTGAAATCAGGCAATGGTCATTTTGCTATTATTTGCTAGTCCTTATTAATTTAACGACCATTGGTTATAGCCTAAAATACATTCATTTAGATAAATGACATAATATGCACATAAGAATTCTCCTTTGATATATAACTCAGCCACAGAACAACATTTCTACTAGTCTGACTATAGGCATGGTGTTTGTCCTTTCTTTATCCTTTCAAAAATATTTATTAATAAAAGAAATTACTCTTCCATTGTGCAAATGTGTTCAGAGGTGTCTGGAAAGATCAAATCTACTCAAAAAGTTATATTTAACTCTTTCCCCCCCTTTCCGTACCAGATACAAATTCTGCCTTGATTGCTATTTTCAGCTATTTCATATATTTTACAATTTTTATTCCCAATGTAATATATTTTTATAATTATCTTAAAGGAGGAGAGTGTATCCATTGAGTCATTATGACTGACTAGTTGAAATGCAATGCAAAGTACTGTTCATCAAATTCTAATATAAGTGGTGTAGGGTTTCCTGCTTAGACAGGGGATTGGACTAGAAGACCTCCAAGGTCCCTTCCAACTCTGTTATTCTATTCTATTCTATTCTTGCACATCCTACTTCAGTTTTTATATTCTGTGACATTCTTTCCTTTCCTTCTGTTCTGGCATTTATTATGTGCAAAACATTATGATTTCTCATTTTGTCTCTCTGATTATGCCCCATTTTTCTGGACCAGAATGTCCCATTGAGTTACAGAAGACAGTAGAAATTAGTTCTCATGGAATTATATTGTTCAGTCATTCCATTATATTGCTAACAAGCCAGTCCTAAAACAGAGAGTGAAACATATAATCACTGCATAATCAATGCAAAATTATGAATTTAGTTTGTGGCCTTTTCCTTTTACATCATACTTGGCAGATCTATAATACCTCAGATTTAAAAAGTTTAATATGTAATTAAGGTCTTTAAGGGGTGTGCATAAGTGCACAAGCGTGCCTACAACATCTGTCCTATTGTTCCCTTTTATCCAAATATATCTCATGTATTCATAATCTTCTCTATACTTGTAACTGTTTTCTAATATATGTTTGACAAAATAAATAAATAAATAAACAAATAATTTAGAAGAGAGAGCCAGTCTTATCTAGTAATTACGGCACCAGTCAATTCTTGTCACACCCAACCTTCTGTTGATCAGAAAAGCAGACCCTGCATCTGTGGGAAGATACTAGGGGGGGAAAATGTCATTTAGAATATTCATATATTTCAATTACATTGCTCACCAACATGCAGCCATGCCAATTTTCTTTAATTGCTATAAACATACTGTAGATTTGGAATTCTTCAGAATACATGTCAATCCTAATAGTAACTCTAGCAGTTCAGAATATGCTAATGGTACTGGACCAAACTGTGAAATCAAAATTTGCTAGATTAGGTAAACTATTCATGTGGTTCATAGATATTCATCAGAAAAAAGAGTTTCCTTGACTTTAAAAAAATTCTACTCCGTGACTATGGAGATTTCTGAGTAAATGTTACATATAGTTTCATAGTGAGCAAATAAAATTTCAGGAGAAATTTATTAGGGAGACTTGGTAGAAGAGATATCCTGATTTTCTATAATAAACATGCAAACTCATCTCCATCTGGAGAAAAACTCTTAGGGAAAATAGCATTTGACTTATAATAGAGCATCTCAAGCTTGCCAAAGATAGATTTAACAAGGTAAACTTACCTTCAACTGCATACAGGTATATAGTACTGCCCTAATCAGATTAGAGTCTCTTTCTGCTCAGGAGAACTTGAGAATTATTCTATATGTGGGGATATACAGATCTGCCTTATTTATTTTCCCAGTAAAGGTTAAACCATTTTAACTATGGTTAAACCATCGTGCTAGTATTTATGAATGCTATTATCTAGACATATTCTTTATCAACTTTTTCTTTTCATTATTTATTAATCAATGGACAGATTTAAGAATGTGTTACTGAATGACTCTTAATGTTTCCCTTAATATTAAAGTACTTCTGTCTGGATTCTAAATAATTAGAAATGAGAGTTGTTTAGAGCACTTTAGATTTTCCCTGGATGCTATCAGTTGTGGGTCTATTCTTTGGATGCTATATTTGTATCTATATAGCATACCCAAAAGTCAATTTAAGTAGCAGATAACTTTGGCCACACTGTGACTCTCTTTATTCTATCATAACTAAAATGCATGTGCTTTGTAAAATTAGGAGGAGCATATTAAATACATGATAAATTATATTAATTGAATCAATTAGATTTAACATTAATTAAATAAATTAAATTAAATGGAATTAGAGTATTGTCCTTGGTCTCCCCCATACTTTTAGAAATATAGCCCCCGTGTTATCATTTTTTTACTTTTATGGGGTGCTTTTTTCTTTCTTGCCACTACTAATTTTATTGATTAATTAACATAAAGGAAAATATTCCCTGGCAAATTGTGATTGGCTGTGATTTTCTGAGACAGAACCTCTCGAGGTTTTACATTTTTTGCAAATGTTTTGCTAGCAAGCAACAAATGAATCAGCCACATAAAATGTATACCAGCCATTTACTGGCTTTCTGCATGTAGTAGTTGTCATGGGAATATGAATCATACTGAATTCTCCTTGTCTCATCTTAGTTTATCAGGCTACTTATGAATATTTCTCTTACAACAGCTATAATCTCTTAGTCTGAAAACTTTTCAGAACATATGACAGACCTGGCAGAGTTAAAAAAACAAATAAAATACAGTAAATAAAACCTTTTGGGGGGAAAAAGCAGCAGCACCATAACAATTCTTTTTATTTCCATTATTATTACATGGTTTTCAGGAGGCTTTTCCCTGAAGGAAGACATTGACTAGGTAACATTTTTCAAGGGCTCTCTGAAAATTGGCTTCACTCCTGAGAATGACTTCTGTAATAATGAGAACTTGACAGACTTTTCAGAAACATGCTAGAGGTTTATGCTATAAGCACTAGACTAGGATTATAATATTATTTGGGCATTGATATTTTTTTGTTATCAATAACTGATATAAATGCATTATCTTCCATTTATTTTGTATGGTTCATTTAGCTTGAAGCCTATTTGTTTTGAATTAATTGAAGTTATGTTAGATTATTTACATATGGTTGCTTTGTGCTTTTTATCTTTTTATTTTAAGTATCCTTTATTTCTTGCTTATTTCTAACAATCAAGAGTGGAAAATCTTGGGCTTTCTGGATGGTGCTATAGGTATTATAATTCCCAGGAGTCCAATTCAATATAGCCAGAAGTGAGGGATGCTGGGAATTTTTGTTCAGAAACAACTGGAGGGGCACGTTTCCCCCCCTGGGTGCAATTACCTTTGGTCGGAAAAGCATCACTTCTGGGTTGATAAATGCACTTCTACAGCTGATTAAATGTAATGCTCATAACTATACTAAGCATTCTAGCAGAAGGATTCATACAAAATAGCATCTCTTGGCATTGATATACTCTAGGCGAAAGCAATCATTCCTGAAATGAGAGGGGGAAAGTACTGACTATTTATTCATCATTTAGATCAAGGGAGTGGCTGACATTCATATTTCTCTGATTAGAGTACTGAAATGCTGTTAAGTCTTGTTATCAGAGAGGTACAGATGTGAGGGGCTGGCTTTCATTTTCATCTGCTTAGCTGGCATATAAAGATTACTTGAAATGGAGGTGGATTTAGATTTCTGCATTGCTGGAAACCTTAGTCATCTAATTTTTGCACAAAATGTTGCTGGCCTGCAAAGTTTCTGATAAAATTAGATATTTTTTACAGTTGAAATATAATTGCATTATTTATTGCTCCTTTTATTATTGGTACTATGTTGATAAATACATTTCTGTATTAAACCAGGGAAATTGCATTAAAACAGTGGGACTGATCTTTGATATCAGCTCTTTCTTTCCACCATCAGTATAATTGGGGCCCTCCAGTGACACCAGATTGTCACTATGCCCTACTTAAGTTATACTTATAAAGTACGGTACTTATAAATTTCAAGCAAATGCTTTGCAGTAGCTACTGGCCACTCCTAGAGACATCCTAGGGCAGGAAGGAACTATGGCCCTTTTATGACTTGTGGACTTCAACTCCCAAAATTCTGGGAGTTGAAGTCCACAAGTCATATTGAATGCAAGTGCATAAGAGGTGGGGCATGCATTGTGATGTCACAACTCATCCTGTGTCATTTTCATGCCATAACAGTTTGCATGAGATACTACAGTGATTCCCTTCCATGGGATATTTCACTGCTATCCTGACTCTTATGAATTGGGTGACAGTATAATACTTATTATTATGAAAAGGTTGATAATACTTTCCACATTATTGAAAACTGATTATATAATTATTAATCGCCAGTAATAGTAATTCTGTGTTGTTTGCAATCATGTAAAAATAATATGATAAAATCTATAAAAAGCCAAAATAATTCAATATAATATAAAAATCAACTATATTTGAAAAAGGTAGAGCCAAAAGAATCAAGCAATACATATAGGCACTAAAACTAGTAAACTATCAAAAGGATTAAAATAACAATTATCTTTAAAAACCACTGGTGGTGCCAATAAATGAATAAGTTGATTGTCAGAATGAAAACAGGTCTGAAGTTTAGCAGGCTTCTCTGGAGAAGGCCTTCCATTATCATTGTAAGGACCTTTCCTCAGAGCCACTCTTCAGACCTCAAAATCAGTTTTCTTAAAAGTTTAGAAATGTCTCATAAAACGTGAGGAACTAGAAATATACTGGGTAGGTACTAAGTTTCCAAATAGTGTACAGCTCTCTACTTCTGTGGGTGAAAACCCATGTTTCACATTTTGTTCCAAAGGGAGCTGGAAGCTAGTGTGAAAAATTACCAGTATAACATGTAAAGTGTCTGATGCCAATTCAAAACTCTCTTGACTATCTTTTTCACCAGCAAAATATTTGGTTTCACCTTAAAGGCAGACTAATATCCAAATTAACAATGGTTTCAGGCATAGCATTCAACTTCAGATAAGGTTTATTACTCTAACCCAGAAATAAATGGAGTTGCATCAAAGAGGTCAAGAGCTTCTGATATTGTATAATTAAAGACCTAAATCCACATTTAGGTTTCTCAGAGGGGAATATAAATATAATCAGGACAGAGGTATGGAAGCATGGATTTTATTCTTGCTCTCTCTCTACCCGTCTTCATGTTTTGCCTTGATATTAGTCATGACTTAAACAAGGTAAGAACTATTAGAGAGGGAATACTAGCAGGTATCTCCAATGGCTGACAATTGACTCTGGGACTATAATTTATTGAGTCAAGAATATTTTCTTCTCTGCTTCTTCAGTGCACTTTTTCTTGTAAAATGTTTTGTTTTATAGCCATAAACAGATCCAGCGAGTTTGCTTCAAGACCTGGTGCCTGTCCCATGAAGATAGGGGAAGCAGTAAAGAGTTCATGTGTGTCTGACATGGATTGTCCAGAATATAAAAAGTGCTGTAAGACATCTACAGGAACCCACTGTTCAGATCCTGTTCCAGAAGGTATAGTAGTACAATAGTGTCATACTACTTATTCTTTTCTTCTTCGGATATAGGGGAGTTGAGGCAGAAGATCTGATTTGTGGGTCTTTCCTTCTTGGGCAAATTTGACCTGATATTTCAGGTGTGTTTCAAAATTCTGTCAGGGTTTTCACACAAAAGAGATAAATTATGATGCAGAATATATGAGTCTCATAGATAATTCTGATTGGTTTATTAAATGTATATATTGTCACACCTTGTGAGTCTCAGCAGTTAATCAAGACCACTGAAAATGAGAAGACCAGTATATTAGTTCAGCACCTATGCACTAATGTAAGTTCTGACTACCACCTGATTGTTTTCTCTTTCCAATTCTAGAACGAACAGTGACAAAGTACTGGTATAACGTGTCAGTATTTGTGAAAATGGATTTCAGTGAATTATACAAAGTAGCTCCAAGACTTCTGAATCATTCACGTCTTTTGCATTCTATGGTATGAATCAACAGAATAGTAATATATAAACTGTACTATACATTTCTGTTGATGTAAGAAAGCCCAGCCTATACTAGACTGCCACCTACTTGACAAAGAAGTTATAGAACATATTTCAGATAAACCCCTTTTTCTGGTGTGTTTACGGTCAAATACATTGCTTGAACATGAAAATGTTCTTAAAATAAATAATGTTGAATATTTATTAAATATTGTTTCAAATTGCTTAAAATATATTTCAATGTAATAAAAATAATAAATTATAAAATTCTGACTAAAATAATGCCGCTTTAATAGAGTTATGTGTTAAGTTAATATTGAAACAGTTTTTATAGTGTTAGAAAGAATCTAATTTTGATTGCAATGCTTTTCATTTTATATAGAGATTTAAAAAAACTATTTACTTGCCTACAGTGGTATTTTATAACATTTAAGAAGAGTTTCTCTCTTTTCCAGATTACTGGAGCATTGTGGCCCATGAACATCTCTGTGTATCATATCCAGACAACCAAGTCAGAAACCTATGCAGAGACATTAGTGTCTCATGTCCTGGTTGGACTGCAGCAATTGGTTCCATTGGTCAAAATGTCTTCTTTGCTGAAGAAAATTGTGATCAGAGTATATGAAGTTATTGACGTTGTTGTACAAGGTTATTATCTCAGATATATTTGACTGAGAAGAGCAGTTCTATAAAATAGAGAGATTTTTAAAATTTCTGGTTTTACTTTATGTTTGGATTTTCAGGATTAGAAAACAGGGTCTCTAGTGTGACAAGGCATTTTCTAGGGTGTGAGGAGGAGGGGGGCCTTCAGAAAAGAGTAAATCTCTTATACACATATGAATCTCAAGAACAGTTTGTCATATGTGATAAACTGACAGCTGAAGATCACAATACAAATCTATCTTTTGCCACAGTACTTAGCTGCACAGAGTAAAATTAACATTCACTTACCTTAATACAATGACTGCTTTCACTTCAATGCACTCAGCACCTACACTGTTTCTTAAGGGCTAATTTTACTTGTTCTTTAATCTGGGGGTAAATGTAGAAAAAAAAACAAAAGCTTGTATAATGACTAATTTAAAACTTATTTCAGCAAATGCAATTATTATTCTGTAGACATGCAATTGAGCATTTATCTAGGGCAAATATCTTCTGTCTATAGGGGACAAGGAGAAAACTTGTAGCTTGATTATATATCATGGGTCAAAACGGTTGCCATTGAGGGTATGGCTAGTCACAACCCCCCAAATTTTTGAAAGGCAAACTAGTGAAGTTGCTTCCTACCTCCTTTTTGTCTCCTATTCCCAAGATGCTCTTTACCATTTTACTTTTATCTTTTGTTTTTCTGAATAACTGGATATATTTCCAATTAAAGCATTTGGCTACAATTGCTGTTCTGTGTCTTGTAAATTATATGAGATAAGGGCCACAACATAGGTTCCCCCCCCTAATTTTCCATTTATTTTTCTTAATCAAAATAATAAAAAATAAATTTGAGGGTGGTGGCAGGGAACCTGCAGGTGTAAGTGGTAGTGTCCATGCCAGACAAACACCTGTGGATGCCACCGTGGGAAAAATGATGGCATATATTAACAAAATACAGAGTGGTAGGAAATTCTAATCAGGCCATTTTTAAATTTTTTACAAAGTGTCACAAGAACATTCCTTTAAAATAAGGGCAAAAAAATTGAAAAAACAACCCAAACCAGTCAACCAACCAACCTTAAATAGCAGGCCATATTATTGCACCTTCTCCTTCCCTGTCAATGCCTTAATGTTTATTAATGAAAAAAGTCTTTGACAGTTTCTCTAAAAATTGTGAAAGAAGAAACTGATCCAGGAAGAGGGCAAAGGTTACTGAGATTGGTGGGATCCCATGGGTGGCTTGCTACCATGAGCAACATAAGACTGACGGGCAGGTTTATGGAACTGGAATTATTGGAATGGATTCATTTTTGTTAAAAAAATTATATATTGAGTGCTCTGCTCTTTGAAAGCAAGGAAAAGGAATAAAAAGAGGAGAGGTTTTTTTTAAATGGTTGTGAGATATATATGTTAAAAGAAGGCAAAAAGAAGGCAGAAATGTTAAAAGAAAGCAGAAATAAGTATGCTATACAACAAAACATTGCCTCTATATTGCCTCTACATTCCACTGCTGGTTAAATATTGCAGCTAGCTTTTAGGAATACCTACTGGCTTGTGATCATGTTTCATTGTTCTTTTCTTTGATCCAGATTGTGATCGTGCTATACCCAACATTCTGATTAAAAATATGCATTCTTCTAATTTGCTGAGAAATTTAAGATCAGCATCACCTGAAATTCATGCATCAGTAGATTCTGAATGTGGTAAGTTGCTTTATATTTTAAAATTCTTTTATTTTTAAAGGTTTGCTCTTTTAATTGTCTCTACACTGTCATTTATTTAGCAATTCTCTGTAAATAAAGGAACCAATGAATAGTTATGTAAATGAAACAAATTAATGGGCCTATTGACACATTTTGTTTGTAAGTATATCTTACCATTTCAGAACAATAGATTACTGTTCAGTATAGTTTATCAGAAAACTTTTGCCTTGAAGACTTTCTTAAAATCTTAATATCATTTGAAAAAGTTAGATTTATAGAATGAAGTGCTGAAGATGGAATCTTTTATAGATTGTTGCTCAAAGAATGTTAATTATTGCTTAATTGCTCATTCTGCTTCATATTTTAACTGATTTAATCAAGGCACATTCTTTTACATAAATGAGTACATATTTGACTCCTATCAATTTTGGCATATGAGATTTATTGTTTGAAGTAGCACAAAATTATTTGTGCAACTATAATCCAATAAATTTGTTTATTCATTCAATTGGGAACAATATTTCAGTTGCAGGTCCCAGAGTACCTTTCAAAAATAAATAAAAAATGTTTTTTTCACTCAGTTTCTAAATTTTTATATGTCTGATTTTTTTAAGGAAATGTGGGCATTTGTCTTGTGAGAATTAGTATTTGTGCAAGCTGCTTTGCTGCTTGGAGTGAATCTCATATTATGTTTCTTCCGTAGACCTATGGCCAAAGGTTCTTTTCCTAATCTCCTGACCAGCAGTAATAGGAATTTCAGTTTAATATATTTAGAAGGGATTAGATTGGAGAAAACAGTTAAAAAAAAAACTTGCTTGCACATTCAGATATACAGTATTAGTCTTCAAATAGTTTAAGCTTCAAAGTAAAGACACAATTACAACTTGTTTCCTTTTTCCTCACTGTGCCCTTAACAATCTGAAGGGTCAGCTTTTAACCTGACCATTCAACCCTTGGGGCCAACAGAAACACTCCATGAGTCCCACATTTTCAATGGAAACAAACCTGAATCTTGAGGGACACATGTGATGACATTTTCACTTTGCTAGTCTTGATGTGAAGGCAAATGTACATGTTTCTGTTTAATTTAGTGGAACATAGAAGTCCACCGTCTTAGATACGACCTAAGTGTAGCACATAAAATTATCTGCTAGAGTGTCCTACCTGTCAATGAATACTTCAGCTTCAACCACAACAATACACAAGCACACAATAGATACAAACTTATGGTTAACCGCTCCAAACTTGACTGCAGGAAATACGACTTCAGTAACAGAGTTTTCAATGCCTGGAATGCACTACCTGACTCTGTGGTTTCTTCCCCAAACCCCCAAAACTTTAACCTTAGACTGTCTAC
>JANHFT010001525.1:250524-263698 GCA_032467955.1 Pseudoxenodon macrops
TCTTGACCTCCGCCGAACCCGCGAGACTGACTCACCGAACCCCTGGGGTTCGATCGAACCCAGGTTAAGAACCACTGATTTAAAGGTTATTTCTTTCAAAAGTTTTAAAAGCAAAAAGAAAGAATATAAAAGTGGCTTATTTGATCAAGATTTTAAAGTATATATGATATTCTTTCTAGTAGCTTTTAATGGGTTCCTCTTGACTGGAACTAAATGACAAAGCTTTAATGATTTGCTTATAGATAATATATGGGAGGAAGAGATTATTTTGTTAAAATATAGATATTTCTGGTATGTGTTAAAATTGCAAAGCAGTTTCTGAGAAGAGACAAACATAAAATGATAAGAAATTAATTTGTGGAATACTATTTGAAGGATTAAAGGTTAATATTTTTAATAAATTGCTGTTTCTGGTAGCTCTTAATGTATTTTTCTTGACTGATGAGGCTTTATCTGTTTATAGATAAGAGATACAATAGGGGAAGAAATCATTTTATTGTATTTTTAGGGAAAATGATAAATTATTCTATTAAAGCTAAATGAGTATGAAACTGATTTATTTGATTAGGGTTATATAGGTTAGGGTTATATATGTTGTGAGTGCTGGTAAATCTTAATGGATTTTTGCTGATTAAGATTGAATGATGAGGCTTTATAATAGTTTATAGCAGTGTTTCTCAATCTTGGCAACTTGAAGGACTCCAACTTCCAGAATTCCCCAGTCAGCAGAACTGTCCATTAAGCAGAGCTGGCTGGGGAATTCTGGGAGTTGAAGTCCATTCATCTTCAAGTTATCAAAGATGAGAAACACTGGTTTATAGCTAAGACATACGAGAAGAAATCTGCAATGTGACCATGGGAATGGTAACAGTTGTCAATGCAAGGACATACATAAATTACTTTTTCCAAAGGCACTCTTAATTCTGAACCTTTGTTAAACAAATGGTCTGCTCATAAATCAAGCTCTACCTCTATACCTTTTTTTATCCTTATCTTTTTATTTTTGTCCTTTGAACTTTTCAATTTTTTTTTTACTTTTTATATATTTCTATACGTCTCTTAGTTTTTTTAATCTTTGTATATTTAAACTTTAATAAACATTATTATTGAAAAAAGGAACCTAAACATTACTGAACCAGTCCGATACAAGTTGAGAGAAGCAAAGTAGAAATCACTTAGCTTCAATCTCTAATCTGCTCTGCTTGCTTTTCTCAGACTGACCTCTCCTACTTTGCAGGGTTGTTGTAATAGTAACTTTTATGGGAAGGAAAAACACTTGCATAACTTTAAGTTCCAGGGAGAGGGGAGGAGAGGGAGAGAGAGCTAGCAATACAAAGTCTTGTGGCTTTTGTCTTATCGGATAAGACTTATCCTGTAGAACAGGGGTGTCTAACCTTGGCAACTTTTAAGACGTGTGGACTTCAACTCCCAGAATTCCCTAGCCATCATGGCTGGCTAGGGAATTCTGGGAGTTGAAGTTCAAAGGCCTTGTGGAAGACCTGTAGAACCTTCTAAAATGGTCAAAATTTAGCCTGAAAAATCAGTTACAGATCTCATCTCATCCTCAATCTTCCTGATGCTGAAAACTAATTAAATCCTAACCCCAGGCTGAAATGTGTTTTTTTTAACAGTTCTACATTTCTGGAATTAAAGCTTAGCTCATATCAAGCCTTGTCTGGATTTAAGAATATTTACTGCAGCCACAAAGTTGGCAGACTATGTTTTGGGGTTTTTTTCCCTTCTCCTCTCCCATGGTTTTGTCCTCCTTGTCAACAGCAGCTGAACAGGGTGGGTGTCCTCATTTTGCCCAGCTGGGTTTTAACTCTTGCAACCCAGAAATCTCTCCAGCTTGGAGCGAGGGAGGATGGCGAGGAGGGGAGTGAAAGAGACATAAGGTGGCCGAAGGGGCAAGGAATTCCAGCTATGTATGAAGAATGCCAAGCAGCTGAGTGGCAGTGCCAACCCAGACCTGTTTGGAGAAAGCTGCAAAATTCAGTGGATGCCCCACAGATTTGAGCCTCTGCCAAGAACCAATTAACCATCCAATTAAATAATCCATAGAGCAAAACCCCTAAGATTGCCTGAATAACATGAACTGAGGTCAAAGCTCAACTCTTTGAATTATTTTTTTTCCAGAAAGGGCTTTATGGGAGTGCTTGTTTATTTGTTTGTTTTTAGTCCCTTCAAGTCAGGTTTTTTTGACTCCTGATGACTGCCTGGAAAAGGTCCTGCAAGATATCAAAACTAGTTTGCCATTTTTTTGGTTCTTCTTCCTAGAACTGAGAGAGAGAGAGACCGATCCAAGGTCACCCAACTGGCTTTGTTGTCCAAGGCAGGACTAGAATTCACAATATCCCAGTTGCTAGCCTAATTATTAAGAAATTATTCATAAGGAATACAAACTCTCATGCCTCTTTAAGAATTGCATTTCTTTTTTTTTTACCACAGATGAATTGCAAATTCAAGTCCATTTGAAAGCACTTTTCTGGTGCCTGGTTTAACACCTGTGACTCCTCCCATGTTGATGGGTTAATAATTTAGGGTTGATAATTTTAATAACCGAGTTACCCAGCTTGTCATGGGTGCTAAGAATTCTTTGCTACGGAATATTTCGGATGCACCCACGTATACACATTCCTCCTTACCGGATGTGATTTATATTCATATCCATCCCACATTTCTCTTTCAGGGCAAATAATATTGAGACAGAGAGAGAAAGAGAGAAAGGAGAGGGAGAGGGAGAGAGAGAGGGGGGGGAGAGGGAGAGGGGGAGAGGGAACGCACTTTAGAAAATATTAAACTTTAAATCCTTTAAACCTAAAATGTGGTTATTTCATTAACCTGGGGAATCCCACGGGAGCCAGAAAGGTTATGATGTTAGATTACTTTGTATTTTCTTGCAATCTTGGGCTTTTAATGTTCTTATTTTTAATCCCGTTTCAGTGTATTAAGATCATTATACTGCTTTTCACTGTTATTGTGTTGGCAGTCTACCCATAGACACTTTTAGTGAGATAGGTGGCTATATAAATTTGCAAAATACATAAAGAAGAGGAAGAAATATTAGCTAAATCTGATTACACAAACCCAATTTATGCAATTTCTCCATACCTTTTCGTTTTGGTTTTGAATACACTCATATCCTGTTTCATATACTTTCTTTGTTTTTTTCCTAATGCTTTCTTTGTTTTGATTTTGAACTTCTCATTCACTCATTCTGAGCATTTCATTAACACCATCCAATTACTTTTCATTCTTCCTCTTAACGATTCCTGCACGTATTTGTTTTATGATTCATTCTCTGTATGACCAAATTACCTCACTGTAACCCACACTCATTCACCATCTATTCATTCTCACTTAATTACATCCAATTCCAAATGAATTCAACTTTCTATTGACACATTCAACTCTCCCTTTCTTACCACAAAATGATTAGCAGCACACACACACACACATTGGCTTCTGACAAATATTCATTCTGTGCAACAGACCATTTACAAGTGGTCCTCGATTTACAACTATTGATTTAGTGATTGTTCGAAGTTACAACCGCACTGAAAAAGTGACTTATGACCCGTTTTTCACACAACCGTTTCGGCATTCCCATGATCACATGATCAACCAACTTGGCAACCAACTCATATTTATGACGGTTGCAGTGTCCCAGGATCATGGGATCACCTTTTGCGTCCATCTTACAAACCAAGTTAACGAGGATTAATTTAACCATATGACTAACATTTCAACTGCAGCGACTCACTTAACAACTGTGGCAAGAAAGGTCACAAAATGGGACAAAGTTTACTTAACAAACGTCTCACTTAGCCACAGAAATTTTGGGTTCAATTGTGGTCATAAATCGAGGACTACTTGTACTACTGTCTTTTTGTCAGCAGTTGTACGTCTTCCAATACTGCCATACATTTCCCCGTTTTTAGTAAATATTCTACTGTTCAAATTCATCTGCTTGCTTTAATTTTTCATTACGTCTGTATAAATTGCAATAGTCCATTTTATTTTCCTGGGCAAAACCAACCATTTTTGATACTTTCAATTTTAAGATTCGGCATATTATCTAATATTCCCTTGCTTCTTTTTAAACAGCAACACGGCATTACCCACATAAAAAAAGTACACATAAGTTCACACTCTTGGCCAACACCCTTCTACAGTCACTACTTCAATCCCTTTATACATTTCTTCACAAGTACATTAAACATCCAAGAGGAATATCTCACATCCTTCTCCTAATCCCTGTTAAACCATTTGCTAAGTATATCCTTGGGATGCGGTGGCTCAGTGGGAAGAGGCTGAGCTTGTCGATCAGAAGGTCGGGAGTTCAGCGGTTCGAATCCCTAGCACCGCGTAACGGGGTGAGCTCCCGTTACATGTCCCAGCATCTGCCAACCTAGCAGTTCGAAAGCACGTAAAAAAGGCAAGTAGAAAAATAGGGACCACTTTGGTGGGAAGGTAATAGCGTTCCATGCACCTTTGGTGTTTAGTCATGCTGGCCACATGACCAAGGAGAACGTCTTCGGACAGCGCTGGCTCTTCGGCTTTGAAACAGAGATGAGCAACGCCCCCTAGAGCCATGAATTACTAGCACGCATGTGCAGGGGTCACCTTTACCTTTAAGTATATCCTGCTCTTAACACATTCAGCCACCAATCCTGAATTTTACATCCATTCAAAATAGGATTACATCTATTCCCTTTGTCATGTTTCTTCCAAACTCACAAATGTACAATAAATATTCCTTCTCAACTTACACATTTCTCAATGACCTGGTGAAGAGCAAATCTCAGGTTTACATAAAGGCACTTTCTAAATTTTGGTTGTTATCGTTGTGAAATGGCTTTCCAGACACCCTTAAGATATCTCCCATAGTTTTTGCGTTCAGTCTTCAACAATAAAGGCAATAATAATAATAAAATGTACATTGTTCATTTTAATCCCATTCCGTAGGAGCCATGATTCGGTATAAATTACCCAGAATTGTCATTAAATCCTCATCAAAAATAGTACTTCCAGCATTCTCTCAAGTCAATTTCACGCCTAATAATTTTATCACTTTCCTTTTCAATTTCATTCCCTCAGCTGCAAACAACTTAATTAATCCACAAATTTCCCAATTTATCTAAAATTGCTCTCTCTTTTCTTGTTAACTTTTAAACATTTCTTGGCCTCTGGTTACGTTCTTTGAAATTCTATTTTTCTCTCCATACACCTTATATACAGGGACTCCTCAACTTATAATCACAATCGAGTTCAAAATTTCCACTGCTAAAGCAAGACAGGTATTAAGTGAGTTTTGCCCCATCTTACGACCTTTCTTGACACAGTTGTTAAGTGAATTATGGAAGCTGTTAAGTTAGTAACACGGTTCTAATGTGAACCATTGACTTTGCTTGTCAGAAGGTCACAAAAGATGTTCGTGTGACCCCGGAACACTGCAACCGTCATAAATATGAGCCAAGGTTATTAATTTTGATCATGGGGCCATGGAGATGCTGCAATGATCATACATGTAAAAAATGGTCATGTCACTTTTTTTCAATGCTGTTGTTACTTCGAACAGTCACTAAATGAAGGGTCGTAAGCCGGGGACTACCTGCACCTATCTTTTCCTCTCATCCCTGTCAATGTAGTTTCCTTATCCATGGTCTCCTGCTCTTCATTATTCTACCAAGCAACCTTTTGCACCCTTCCTATGAAACTACAATTCTACAATTCCCCCTCTGGACCATTTTTTCCACGCTGTTTTCACATCATCTTTCTTACATCTGCTTTCCATTCGTTCTTTTGGGAGATTAATGTCTAATCCTTTCTCATGCAGGACTCAAAACTTTCTGCAATCATTCTACTTTCATCCATCTTCCTTTCACTTCTATCCTTTTCTTTTGGGGCCATTTTTCCCCCCCCAGGAAATATGCTCGACGCCATCAAATAATAGCCTGTTCCACATTCAGAACCTCTTATCATATCCTCTGTGAATCATCTCAACTGTTCCTCAATCAAATCAATTGTTTTTTAATGTATCCCTTTTTTTCTTGGGTACACATGTGTTGCTTTATGATTAAAGCACATATTCAAAGCAGATGTTTTTTTTCTGAGCACCAAAGTGCATCTCACCAAATGGTTCCCATGTTCATTCATTCATCAATCTCTGAGTAGGGCCTGATCCCTTTTTCTATACTCTGTGATTTCATTCTCACTCATCTATTCTTGTCATCCATGTATTGTTCCCTGGATACTTTCCGTCAAAATTCCCATTGCCATCATTTGCTGGAGTGCAGCATGCAACTATCATCAACTTACGAATCTCTACTTTCATACATACATACATACATTTCATAGATCAGTAACAGAATTGTCAATGCCTGGAATGCACTACCTGACTCTGTGGTTTCTTCCTCAAACCCCAAAAACTTTAACCTTAGACTGTCTACTGTCGATCTCACCCCATTCCTAAGAGGTCCTTAAGGGGCATGCATAAGCGCACCAGCGTGTCTACCATCCCTGTCCTAATATTCCCTTTACTCGTATCCATTTCTTGTATTCATAATCATGTTTATACTTATATCTGTTATCTAATACATGCTTGATGAAATAAAATATAAATAAATAAATAAATAAATATTTCTACATGTCCCAACTGCACAAAGAAATGCACTGGAAGCTCTAGAGCAGGAAAAAATAAGCATTTGAACATAACATTTATAATGGAAGACATGAGCTGCTTGGGAAATTATAGCCAAAGAATTATTTTACTTTAATCCTGAAATCTGAATTTTGTATGCATTTGCTAGACTTGAATAAAATAAGATGAGTTGATTATAACAGAACAGGTAAACTGATGTGTGGGCACCTTTGAGTGAACTTCCTTTGGTTCCAAGAGGAAGACTAACTAAAAATTGATCTTTTACTTTCCAGAGATGGTGACTAGTATTTGATAGACTGAACTTCCAATCAGCTCTAATGACTAATGTCATTCTCCACCTTCTTCAGCCAAATGACAGCAAGAAATAGAACAGGTCTCATCATTTTGTAAGATTGTCCATGGTATCACCTCCAACAAGATGGGTGACATATAAATATAATAAATAAAATATATACTACTTGCAAGTAGCAGATGAACGTAGTGGAACAACCACTTACTTATCATATTAATGTGAAATAGAAAACAAAATTCCTAGCCACTTAGGTCCAGCCAAAATAATAATAAGAGTTTCTATTTCCAGATAAACAACTTGAATCCTAAATAGTTTAGTGTTTAATTCCATGGCAAAATGTACACATTTTCAGAAACCATACAAAAGGCTTCCCTTCTAAAGACAGGGGGGTGGTTTTTTCGTGTGTTGGCATAGCATCCCAATTAGGAAAGCCAAGAAAGAGCACCTTATATTTCTACCCTAACGGTGAGGAAAGAATTTCTGCCCTTCAGCCATGAATCAAATTCTGCATTCACATCATTTATTGCTAAAAGGAAATGCTAAGCAAACTATTTTATGCAATTAAAGTGCACGTCTATAATTCCCTAGCCACACAAAATATGACCGCAAAAGGTTTTTATTTCCGTCAAATATGATAACGCGCATACATTTGTTGCAGATTCTCCTTCTATTAGAAACCACAAGATCTTCAATGTAACTAGCAACAGTTTTGAAGCATCTTGGAGTATAAATTCTTTGCAGAACCATTCATTCCGAGCAGAAGTGTACAAAGGCAAGGAACTTGTTGAAAAAATGGAAACCACAGATATGGAGCTAACTATGTTAAATCTAGAAGCAGGTGTAATGTATACAATGAACATCAGCTATGAAGCTTGTGGCAAAAATATTACCTCCAGTAGAATTGTGAAAACAGGTACTGTATGGAATTATATCTACTATTTTATTCAGTTGAAAATATTTTTCTAACGTGTAAATCTTTATTTTGAAAGGGCTCCTTAATTTGATCTGATAGTACTGTAAATCTGAATTGCCTTAAGTGTCTAATTAAGATTTGGAAAGCAGTAGGTTTTATTAATTTGTCTGTTCTCATATGTTTTACCTCTCATTGTATATGTATTAATACTGTATACTAATACTGTATCTTTTAGATGCGTTGATATTTGGTTTAACTCTAAGAATCTTGAACTATAACTTCACTGACCAGTTTCTCAATGTGAACAGCAGAGAATACCAGAATTTTTCTAGAACTTTGATGGCTGAGGTAATGCTAAAACTCATTATATATTTGAAATCTCAGAATAAATTTTATGTAATGCAGCTATATCAACTTCAATGATTTTCTTATTTATTTTTAGTTTAGCATAAAATTAAGCTGTAGGCATAAAAAATACCTTTGGCCTGCTGGAATTCTAAAACCAATTTTAGACCCATGCAGATGAAACAAAATCTGAGGAGAACCGGTAGGGAACAAGATAGTGGGTCCCTAACGGAAACAATACTTTCTGTATGCTAGAGAGGTGATGGCCTCCATTTCATTAGATACTCAAGTATACAGTATGCTGGAAAACTATTTATCTGGGATGCTTCAATTTGAATCCCTGCACTGAGAAATTGATTAGGCTAAATGGCTGAAATTACACTTTCCAATTCTATGATTCTATGAAAGGCTTTCATTTAATTGGCATTGCAGTTGAGGGAAATTCAGCCTAGGAAATGACATTCGGTTCTTGTCTACTCAGGTGGGTTTTGCAAGTAGCCTTGTGACAGAAGTTAATTTTGCTCAATATGTCATGGGTACAAATTTAATTTCTCTATAAACAGTATGTAGAAAATATAAAGAAAATTGACAGCAAGGAGAAGGAAATTCAGTTTGTATGTCTGAAGTTGTGTGTGCGTGTGTGCATATGTGCGTGCACATGCGCACAAGGACATTAAAACAGCAATAGTTCTCTTATCTGTTTTCAGATTAGGAATTCATATCCTTCAAATATGAATGCATTACACTTGTCCAGGAAGCTGAAAGTACAAGTGGATTCCATTAAAGCTGGAAGTATTATTGTGAAGCTTAAAATCATAATACAAGATCTAAAATTTCCAAGAGACTTGTCTGCATTTGACTCAATGATTGCATCACTTCACAACAGTTCTGTGCTTGGAATTGACCCAAAGAGCTCTGTGGTGGAAGGTATATTACCAAATTCAAAGTCTGGTTTATAGTTTTGTTATTTTATGAAGCAGTGTTACCTATCTAAGATTTGGTAGTCTTATGTACCTACATCTCTTTGGGGGTGGGGGAGCTCCTATATCTCACTGGGATCGCTGCTAAAACATGTTAGCAGAGATCTAAATACTGGTGATATAATTTCCTGCAGATTTCTGGCAAGAAAATGTCCTTAAAATCATGGGAAATTGGGCCACAAATGTTCGATTTGGAGAAGATTCTGAGGCCTACAAAAATCTTAATTCTCTCAGTGCTGCCTAATGTCCACTAATCTATGTAGTGTGGCTGTAGTAGTATTTATGGTTATTATCTTCTTTACTCCGTCTTTTATTGGTATAGTTACTATTATTCTGCTGCTTTGCATGTACACTGAATGCTTCTGAACCGGAGACAAAATCTTTGTGTGTCTAACTACACCCAGCCAAATAAAGTATTCAATCCAATCCAATCCAATCCAATCCAATCCAATCCTGCAGCTGTCTACTCTGGTACTATGGCATTGCAGTAGATGCCTCCTAAACACAATGATTTGGGTATTTAGCTATCAATCTGTCTTCCTTTTCTTTTTCTTTTAATTACCTACCTAGTTCTCCAGAAAAACCAGTGCAATTGTGAGACATTCATGAATCCTATTTAAATAATTGATACAACCTGCTGTGTGATATATTCAATGGTTCAAGACTTTTAATCTGTAAAATGAGGATTTCTCCAATGGAAAAATTAAGAGCAGATTTGTACAAGTACATGTGATAATACTATCTAATAAGGTCTCTTACAATATCCAAAAGTGTTTAGCTCTCAATAGTGTACCATAAGCAATGAATCATGAAATGCTGATATTGAATTAATATCTCTGACTCACAAAAGCATCCACATTTCCACAGATGTATGATACTCTTTGTAACTAGCTAAAATATATGTCTGTCATTTGGCATCACCTTTAAAAAAAACGATGCACAGTCTGGATTGTGACATTGATCGTGCCAGTTTTGGATATATTGTGAGTAATTCCAAAACCAATATTACAGCGGGAGCACCTGCACGTAACAACTGAGATGTTTCCTAAGGTGAGGTTTAGATTTTCATGATGCTGCACACTTTTTCAAAGGTGGGCAAAACATAAAAATGTATTTGAAAAATATTCTTGATGACTTGGCAACCACAATTGCAGAAACAAATATTCTGGATTTCCTGAAGATTATAAAAGTAAGATGTTATGCTTTGCTTCTTGTTATCATCCAATTTAACCTAATCTTTGTTTTCTTGAATGTTGGTTTTTGAACTTCAGATTGGGATGAGTGTGCATGTAGAGCAGAAAACGATTGCAGTATGTTTGCAGAGTGTATAAATATGGTGGGTTCATATACATGCAGCAGATGCAAGACAGACACAGATGCCAATCCAGCCCGACCCGGCAGAAATTGTGAAGGTAAAAAAATACTGTAGGTTTATACTTTGATGGAGGATTTGTTTATTCCCATGAATTAGGAAAGTGTCTTCTTTGGTGCATTAAACCCCTGTGAGGGTTCTTTGATTTTATTATTTTTAAAAATCAACTATTAAACTTATTATACTGCTTTTTCCAACATTCAAGGTGGCGTACAATAATTTTTAAAAATATAACAAGTTAATATAATTAAAATCAAAACCAGAATTAAAATAAGCATTTAAAATAATGAATAAAGTAAAGTTTGGTAAAAGAGACGTATTTTTATCACCTTCAAAAAGAGATGATGAAACAAATGTCCTTAGGGAGCATGGTTCAGACTTGAAGCCACATAGGAAAAGGCCCATTTCACCATGCCTGAGAATCAAGCATCTTCAAAAAAAATGTCTCTCCTAAGGAACTAAATAACTAAGCAGCTTCATAGTGGGAAAAGCAATCCTGAAAATAATCTGATTTTGTTTGATTAGGAGTCTGATGCACTCAGGGATTCCGATCACATAGAGCAGGGATATCAAACTGGCATCCCATGGGCTGGATGCGTCACGTGCAGGCCACACCCACCCCAGCTCCGTGAATAGGGAAAATGTCATGAAACGTCATGTGACGGCAACGTGACATGGCGAGTTTGACACCCATGACATAGAGGATGCTCTATAATTACATCTGGCTGTGGGGAGATTGTTTAAAAAAAAAAAGTCAAAATAGTGGCTGCCACTATGCACTTGAAGTCCCACAATTTTTTGATGTGTGTTGCATACATGTCACATGTAAGAAAGGGGCAAGAATTTGATTGTATAGTTGTAACTCTCAGCAGAAGGGGGTTGTGAATCGTTTTGTTGCCAGTTTGCTCAGGGTTGCACCTCGCGCATGCACAGCAATAAAAAAATAGCTTCTGTGCATGTGCAGAAGCAAAATCCAAAATGGCAGTGCCCATGGAGACACCGAAGGAACCTGTTCTGTGATATCATTGCCGAGTTACTACCGGTTCTAAAGAACCAGTTAGAATCAGTAGGAACCCACCTCATCTCTCACCTCCCCTGAACATTCTTGTTTAGTTTGAATCATTTGAATCTTTTCAACAGGTGAAGTTTGAGGAGTATAGCTGAATAAGAAAATGCAACATGGGTCCTGCATTATTTAGAGCTTGGAGCCTACTTACATGGAGCATGAATAGAGCTAGCTACTGTTTCATTTGTATAATTAATTCATTTCAGCTAGCTTAATATTGTTTTCATGCATAAGTGAAAGGAAATGTCACTCTGTGTTATTACATTTATACTTATTATGTACAAAATGTTGCTATTCAGGTGAAATTGTGGCTCCTGTTACTACACAGGGATCAAATGTAACTGATTATACAACTACCGCACCTATCTCAATGGCAGAAATACAGGAGGTGTCATCTTTCACACAATATACTGAAGCAACAGTGCTGTCCTCTAGTGGCATCCATGAGGCAAGCACTCTTCCAGCAGAGAAGACATTGGCAACATCTCAGAACACGGACATATTAGGGAATTTCAGGAAGGATAGCACCTTAAATAGCACAGAAACAGTTACTTTGGCTCCAAATTGGTTGGGCAATGTAACAATCTCAAATGGAACTGAAGCTGAAGAGAGATGGACCACCCAGGATCAGCAAAACTCTTCAATGACCTCATCACTTGGAGTTTCAAACATAGAAACCTATCCTTTTAAGAGAAACGAATCTACAATAGAGGCTAGCACACCTGGCTTCTCAATTGAAAGAAGTTCTGAGAATGTTATAGCCATGAATGTAACCGAAAACCCCAACATTCATGCTTTGAACCATACCTTTGATAGGCCCATGGAGGGAAATAACAGCTCTTGGTCTTATGAAAGAAACAGTACAACATCACCATCTTCTTTCAAGGAGAACATGACAGTCTCTCTTGCTACAGGTTTGAGTGGTGAGTATAATTCTATTTTAGCATTGACTTTAAAAGTAATAGGTTATCACAATGAAAAAAGCAGTGTGGTTTAGAAAATGGATGCTAGTGGCAACAAGCCAGAGGAGTTGTTCCATTTAAATAAATAAGAAAAAAAAAGAACACTGAAGTGGTAATATTTTTATGGGATTTAAACAAATACCTAGCCAACCAGTTCCCTTGTTTGTAAAATAAAAAGATAAAAGGTTTCCTCTGTCCAGTTGCGTTTGACTTTAGGGGTTGGTGCTCATCTCTGTTTCCTAGCTGAGGGAGTCAAAATTGTCTGAAGATGCTTCTGTGGTCATATGGCCAACATGACTACATGTGGAGGTGCACAGAATGCTGTTACCTTCCCACCAAAGTGGTACCTACTTATCTACTTGCAATTACGTGATTTCAAACTGCTGGGATGGCAGGAGCTGGAGCAGGAACAGTAGTTCACATGATCACATAGTGCTTGGGTCTCAAATTGCCAACTTTCTAGTCAACAAACCCAGCATCTCAGCCAGGGGTGGGATTGAAAATTTTAGCAACTGGTTCTCTGCCGGGTTGCTGGATGGGCGGGGTCCTGGGGGCATGGCCTTCTCTCGGCCTCCTGCAC
>JANHFT010001526.1:0-15683 GCA_032467955.1 Pseudoxenodon macrops
TCTTGCCGTCTTACCTGATTTCCAGCTCTGTCTCCCTAACCCTAACCAGAGGAAATGGCGGGGACCGGCTGTGCATGAATTTAAATAGTTTCGGGAAGGGCTTATTTTCAGATGAGGGCATATTTTCAGGGGAGAGCTTATTTTCGGGAGGAGGGCTTATTTTCGAGGAAGCATGGTAAATCTGGATTTTTTTAAGGGGCTGAAGCCATACGTGGGTTCATTGGGAGATATAGGGGAAGAAGTTTGGAGTATAAATGTTATTATGGTATGGCATATAAATTGTGAAGGGAGGGGAGTGTCTTTTTCAATGTTAAGTTTCTCTATCACTTTATTTGTTATTACAGACCTTAAAGAAAGAGGTGATAATTTGCATTTAAATTATTAAATAATTTTGAAATGAAATAAGTAGCATTTTCTGATTAGGTGGCAACTGAAGATCCTTTTTCAGTGCTTCGTTTTGCAATTAAGAGGGTCCTCAGTATGAGTTTTGAACTTAAGTTACAGTCCTTATCATCAGATTTATTTTCTTAATGAACCGTGTATGTATCCTATTTCATATACAGATTGTGAAGCTGAAGATATATATATATATATATTTGCAAAAATGTAACTAGAGACATTCCAATTTCACAACTTATTTCCACAATGGTACCCAAGTGGCTTCTCCACCATTGCTGTCTGCTGTTCCTTCAAAGGATTACAGTGCAGATAGTGCTATAATTTTAGAATTCTCTTTAGAGATCTTTCTGTAGATTTTAAATGGCCTCTCAAGATTCATGAGGCAAACTAATGTTCAACTGAAGATATTTTTGTGTACGTGTTTTCTGCTTGGTACGAAATGTAACTGCTGCTGTACATAAATACGTACATGCATATATGAGATAATCATAAACCCAATCTTGCTTGTACTGATCGTATACAGGTAATTCTCGACTTATGACCACAATTGAGCCCAAAAATTCTATTATTCGGTAAGACATTTGTTAAGTGAGTTTTAACTCATTTTATGACCTTTCTTGACACAATTGTTAAGTGAATCACTGCAGTTGTTCAGTTAGTAACATGGTTGGTAACTGAATCTGGCTTCCCCCTTGACTTTGCTTGGCAGAAGGTCGCAAAAGATGATCACATGACCTTGGGATACAACAATGGTCATAAGTATGAACCAATTGCCAAGCATCTGGATTTTAATCACATGACCATGGGGATGCCACAAAGATCGTATAAGTCACTCTTTTCAGTGACGTTGTAACTTTGGTCACTAAATAAACTGTTGTAATTCAAGGATTACCTGTATTTGACTCAGGCAGAGAATTGAAAACAGTGGCAGTCAAGACAATTTGGCCTGTCTGTTGAAGCAACAGAAAGTAAAAGGGATCTGCTACTCCCGCAATAATAAGCTACTCTATTGGAGGTTCCCCATTTGATTTCACTTCACTGCTGAGATTTTTTATATACACTATATAAATATTGACTTTCTTTCTGTAGGAGCTGAACAAGCAAAGCTGGGAGTCAGAGTTAAACGAGTCATCAGTCTAGAACTGTTACGTTCCCACAAACAGCCTCTTGAATTCCATTGATCCTTATCTGGCACCAATTTAGTGTTGAACTTTAGTTGACTAGATTCTTGGATATAGGCTTGAACAATAAATCTTCTGAACTATAAATTAACATACGATCCTCCTGAGTCTTTGCACCTGACACTTCCAGATTGTTTGAATTTTTGCATATATTTGACAGTGAATATTATCAGAATATACCGTAATCCTCAATTTATAACTTCAGCAACCATTTGAAGTTCTGATGGACACACACATGCCAAAGGTACTTATGACCTGGTTCTGAATTTCTGACAGCTGCCATCATTAACCCCAGATTAATGTGACATTTTGTCATTTGACAATTGGCCCACATTTGGCTATTTGCAGTGTCCCATAGTCCCATAAATCACTATGATTTATGTTTTTCCAAAAAATGGTGTTTACTTCCGTTTTCCATTAAAATCCCTCATAGTGAACAATGGGTTCACTTAATGACCAGGGCATTCGCTTTTCAATTGCTACATTTGCTTAACAACTGCTACAGAAGAGATGTTAAAATTGTGTCGGTCACATGAGTGACCCGCTTTACGACTGTCATGACGTATGACTATAATTGGTAGGATCAATTACAATTGTAAGTCAATGACCTACCTGTAAAGAGAGTCTAGTGCTTGTTTCATTTATTTTGTAAACAAATTGTCATTCAACATGCAACATGACATTGTGAAAAGCTAAAGCAATAATTTAAGATGCTGGCAATAATCTATAAAGTCCTACTTGGTTGAGAATTTAGGTATCTACAAAATTGTATACTTCAACTGGAATCTACCAGACTGTCCACTGTGCTAGTAAAGAATACATACCAACAATCGATTATGAGGTTCAGTGGGAAACGATGTGGAGATTAGAGTTGTCTTTATAGAGCAGTGACCCACAACCTTTGGGGCACCAGGGACCAGTTCCATGGAGAGAGTTTTTTACATGGATGGGTGGTGGTGTGGTTTCATGTGCTACCTACGTTCCACGAATGGGGTTTCACTTGTTTGCGTGACCTGGTTTCTGGCTTGTCGCGGCCTGGTGCCGATCCATGGACCGGGGGTTGGGGACCCCTATTTTAAAGCTCTCATCCTGTGGAACTAGTTCAGACCTAAATCACAGAGAAATGTGATTGGATATAAAATAAGTAATGTATTATAGAAATAAATTAAATATTACTGAGTTGTCGCTGGAAGAATGACCCAAAATTTCTACAGGAAGATGGGCAAGACCAACCATCAATTAAGAAAAGCATTTGGCTGTATTTATTGTGGTTTAAGGTAGTAAAACAAATGACTGAATCTATCAGGGTGATTACTTTGTTATAGTGAGATATCATGTTTTCAATGACATTGTTTTGGAATAAAATGCAATTAGCACCAAGCTGTTCATTCGGATTCCTTTTTTTATATCAGTAGGACTCATCTAAGCTCTGAACTCTGAATTGTATTTGGAGGTTGCCTTAATAAATTAAAGCTCAATTGTATTTTGATTTTTAAATATGGTACTTCCTTTATCCCCATAATTTGCAATAAATAGGGTTTGATACCTTGTGATATTTTTGCTATCTGCAAATTATTTTTTTCCAAAACCTTGGCAAGTGTCGATTAGAGATTAAAAATAACCCACTACAGAAATCAAATTATTTTTTTCACCAAGAAGTAAAGTACCTTAACTGGAGTTCAAGTGGTCACATTGATAACTTTCTAGATGTAATTGTTCTTAAACAGCTTCTAAAGAATATTAAGAGTCCAATATAAACATTTTACTGCTTTCTTTTCTTGCTTTCTTTTACTTCTTTTTTTGTCTTGAAGAATAGGCAATCAGATACCTATCAGTAAATCTTTCTACTTTACTCTCTCTTTGTTTGATATCCCTACTGTTAGGGCCTTGTGATTAGTCAGCATTAATGGTCTTTAGCATCTTAAGAATCAAACAAAATGATCCATTCAGTTCCTAATTATAGAAATACTATCTTTTGAGATTGCAGCTTTGTCAAATGCCATCCTTTTTATTTTTAAAGAGGGATATCAGTAATACAATCTCTACAATTTAAACTGTATAAATATTTCACAGCGTTCATTTAAGATACACTTGCATTTGTGTGATCCAAACTATTTTAGATTTTGCTCCTTAATGGCCATCCTAATACAATCAACATTTTTTTCTTTATTTAAACATTTTCCCTCATAGAATAAAAGGCAAATTGGGGAAAAAAGTGCAAGAAATGAGAAAGAAACAGTTTGATTTGTCGTTTGGATGATTAGGAAAAACACCTGCATATTGGAAAGGAATGAAATTCTGTTATCATAAATAATTTTGTAATTGTACTTATAATTGCAACAAAAGAAATTGGAAATTTCTTTCTATTTCTTACGCTTCCATTTCACTTTTGCCTTTCTTCTTTTTCCTTTTTCGCTTTTCTGCTGTTTTATTAGTTTGTGCTAGCTTTTCGTAAAACATTTGGAATTTGTTGAGTCTCCTCCTCACAGATCTTCTGTGGCCTAACATGAAAATTCTGGAACTCTATATGAGATCTCATGAAATTTTAGTAATGGTGGACTGTGCCCGATTGTGATTAAACACAATTTTATGGATCCTACTAGAAATATGTATAGCTTCAGTAAAGCCTACCAAGCATTCATGTTTCTGAGGGAAACATGTTCAGTTTGGTCAAGTCTGAGTTTCATTTACTTAATAAATGCGAATAGACATATTTTCTCTTTTTGTTCCCCCCCCCCCTTTTTTTTTTAATGAAGTTGTGCAGTTACATCCATACTGGGCTCTTTGAAGACAAGAGACCTTTTTCCCCAGCTCTTTGGGAATTGGTAATGTGATTATAAAATAATATATTAACCTTGTGATTAAAATGAACTAAGAAACTTCTTAGTTAACCCTAGATCATTTATACCATAATTGCAATTTTTATCTGCCTGCAGGCCTGTTTAAGCAAATTTCTTGGTGTATTTTCAATTAAAAATACAAATGTATTACCAGGTGAAAAATCTTTACCTAGCATGTATATTCAAACCTGAAGAAATGTAGAGAATGCAGAATGATATCAAGGCTCTAGAACCTATATCTTAGAACTTGAAGTGTTATTGCCAGCCTGAGGGACAATACAAAGTGAAATACAGGTAGTTCTCGATGTACGACCACAATGGAGCCCAAAGTTTCTGTTGCTAAGTGAGACAGTTGTTAAGTGAGTTGTACCCCATTTTACAACCTTTTTCCCCATAGTTGTTAAGTGAATCACTGCAGTTGTTTGGTTAGTATCAGGGCTGTTAAGTGAATCTGACTTCCCCATTGACTTTGCTTGTCAGAAGGTTGTAAAAAAGGATCACATGACCCCAGAACATTGCAGCCATCATAAATATGAGCCAATTGCCAAGTGTCTGAATTTTGATCATGTATCCCAGGGGTGGGTTCCACTTACCTTCCCTACCGGTTCAGGGTCGCGCCAGAAGTGCACATTCTCCATGCGTGTGCTAAGCTCGCGTGAGCCCCCCATTGCTTCTGGGTAAAATTCATCTGTGCATGCGCAGGAGGCTTTGCGCATGCACAGGGGATTATTTTCAAGTAATTTTCGCTCTAGAGGACACATTTCAAGCCAGAGGATCGGTTGGGGGCATGTCCAGCCGACCGTCACTGCCGGTTTAACAAGCAGGGGAAAATTTCTAGTGAACCAGTCCGAACCAGCAGCAACCCACCACTGATGTATCCATGGGGATGCAGCAACAATCATAAGTGTGAAATGTGGTCAAAAGTCATTGTTTTCAGAGCTGTTGTAACTTCAAACATCACTAAACAAACTGTTATAAGTCAAGGACTACCTGTATTTGTTAGCCTTTCATGGTAGCCCAGACACAAAGCATTACCATGAGTGTTGACTCTACCTTTGTTGTAAGGTCCTAATCAATCAATCAATCAATCAAATCTTTTTCCGGACACAGATCAACATAGTCCTGCTAATCTTCCCCTCAATTCCAAAGTGTCATTGGTCGAATGGGTGGAAAATAATGTTGCTTTAATGCACATTTTTGTTTTTCTGGTCATTTAGTCTATCTGTGAAGCATGTAAAATCAGACTGGGAAAGAATGAACGGTTTTAAGCACAGTTAGGGAACAGCAAATGAAAGAAGGTAATCATCCAAAGAGCTTTTGCCAACAATCTTCACAGTAGATGCAGTGATAAAGAGGGGGAAAAGAGAGTCTTAAATCTGATTTTCTTTTCATGTTGTAGATAGGAAGAATGCTGATAGGCAAAATAAGCTCTCAACTACTTTGTTTAATTTAAATTGATGCCCATTTGCAAGCCATCCCTGCCTCCTGCAACACTAAATTAACCAAATCGGCTCTTTCTGCTACTAATATTGCACGATTTGTATAATGGAAAGAATATATTACCACTTCCCTCACATTTATTTTTCACTTTTTAAAAAAAGTATTGGTTCATTCATTTGAGTGACTTCTTTCAGGAGGTGGACGACCATACTCCTCTACTGCAGGGCTGTCAAACTGAAGGCCTGCAGGCCAGATCCAGCCCATGGGGTGGTTAAATCTGGCCCACAGGGCTGCCCTGGAAAGAACCAGCCTGTGGTGCCTCTGCCAGCAAAAATGGAGCTCAGGAGGGCGGCTTGCAGCCGTCCCGGGCTCTATTTTTTCCTGCAATGGCCTCCTGCAGCCTTCTGCCAGCGAAGGGCTCCATTTTCATTGGCAGAGGGCTAGCAAAACAAACTAAAAACAAAACAAAAGGAAAAATGTTTCCCCTTTTCCATTTGAGCATGCAAGAAGGGAAAGGAAAGGAGAAAGGGAAAGAGGAAAGAAAAAGAAGGGAAGATGGGAAGAGAGCAAGGAAGTAAAAATAAGAAAAGAGGGGAAGAAAGGAGAATGAAGAGGGAAGGAAAAAGAAGAAGGAAGGAAGGAGATTATAATGAGAGTGAGGGAGGGTCTGAAGGAAGTCCTGCCTTAGCACTTGGCCACCACAGGTGCCCCTGACACGAGTGATGTTGAGCTGTCCACGCGCACCCTGACCAAGCCTACCCCAGCCATGCCTACCCCCGGCCACTCCTATCCCGCCTCCCTGAGGTCAAACACAAACCTGATATGGCCCTTAATGAAATTGAGTTTGACATGCCTACTATATTACATTTGCTTTAGCTCCTTTGACTGATTAGGGGATTGAAAGATGTAGTGAGATTATGCCTTTAGGAGTGTTTTCTCACCCCAAGGGCAAAAGAGCACTCTACAGACACATTCATACCATTCAGTACATATTTTTGCTTCTTCTGCCAGGTCTAATGGTCTGTGTGAAGCAGAACTACTATGGAAGGTCCCAGGGAGCATGATGGGGAGCAAGGATGTGATTTGTCCCTATCCTTCCAGGAAGGGTCTCCTCTACTTTTAGGGCGGTGGAATCTGAAAGTACATGAAATTTAGTAGCTGTTTCTTGAAACCAGTCGTAAAGGATTTGCCCCTCCCCCCAGGATTCTCCAAATCGCTCTTAATTGTGGGTAGGAAGCTGTTTTCTTACAGAGTCTTATTAAGGACATTTGGTGAACATTGGTGAAATTTTTGCCTGTTAATGTTTCAGGCAAGGGGGTCCAGTCTTACAAATATTAGTGTGCACAACAATTTCACTGAGCTGGTTTGCACAACTTTTTCCACTGTTCTGAGTAATTTTGGGAAGGACTATAGGATTCACTACTGAAGAATGTGGTAAACTCTGAGGCTAAGTTAGAGGGCTGCCTCCTGGGAAGATTATGGTTCAACATAAAACTAAAGAATGACATGGCATCATGTAGCCAAACCCGATATGAAAAAAACTAAGCAGGTTCTGATTTGGTGAATGCTTAGATGGGAGACTTCTGGATATGTGTGTAAGCTGCCTAGAGTTACCTTCGGCAAGATGGATGACATACAAGTTAGATAAATCAATCAGTCAATCTAAGATCTGCAGACTGGCTAGACTGGGAGGTTAAAAAAAACATTAACTAGAAGGGAATAACAAATCCTTTCTGTAACATTGCCATGAAAACTGTATGAACAGAACACAAAGTTGCAAAGAATATCTTATAACAGCCCTCTTCAACTTGCTGCCTTCCAGAGATATAAAAACTGTAATTGCTAGAATTCTGGAATTGTACACTCAATTATCAATCTTGACTTTTTATTATCCATTGGTGGCATGGAATTAGCGCCTTTTATTTTTGAAAGTGCAGTCCTCCCCCATTGATCCATTTTTTCATCACTTCAATCATTAAAGAAAACCCTTTATGATCTAAACCTGTTTCATGTATGTTTCTTGATGACCTTATGAGAGAGGCAGTCAATCAATTATGCTCCTACTTTGAAATTTCCATAGTTTAACCACAGAAAGGAAAAGTACGTTTGAAATGAACATAGTGATAATATAGCGAATATATTATCACATTAGTCTCAGTGCACATCATTAAAAAATGATAAGACTCTTCTCCATCTGGTTTCACTATTTGTCTGCTTGAAAAGTGTATAAATCACGCACGTTGCCAAAAGAAAATTTTAGGGTGATATCTATCTATTTCCTTGCATGGAAGATTTCTACAATCTTAAATTTAAATAGAGTCTTATTTTGTCATTAGAGGAAATAATAACAGTTCACATAACTGCCAGAGCTTGGTGAAGTATAGGGCTGGTTCACATTCTCCCTTTAGTCTCTTCCAATAACATTAAAGTTTCAATAGGAAACCTCTAAAAAGTTTTAAAAAGCAATTAACTGCAGTATTCCAATTAAGATACAGCCTAGATATGAAAAAAAATATTCTTAAGGGTCAACTAAAATACTGAGCTACAAACCACAATTGTTCACATCCTCTAAACTAAGTGAACCATTTTTTCTATTAGGAACCATGGAAAGAATTACTTATGGACCAGAGCAAACTATACAGATGCCAGAATTTGGCTGAACTACATTTGCAAACAAGTCACAAAACATATATGTCTAGTTGTGTTTGTGTATTTGTGTAAATATACATATGTGCATACACATACAGTATAAACACATTTATATATGCATCACTCAGCAGGCAGTGCACACTATTCTGAGAATTAATAGACGTAGACATTTTGATTAGCGTCTGTATTTACGTATGTGAGGGTTACTCAGAGGGAAATCCACTGAGTTCAGGATTCAGGGTAAGGATTGAGGCCCCAATTCTTCCAAAGGATGCAAGTAAATGTTTGGGTGAGGGGGGAGATACATGACTTGAGGTTTCAAAATAATTTGCCCAAGTTCTCTTTTCACTTCTTAGAAAATGACAAAATTGGTACTGAATTCATCCATTACTTTCTTCTCTTTCCTGGAATTGTTTGTGAAATTCTTGGATCTTGCTTTGCTTCTAAGCCACCATCACTTTCTAACCCATGAATTACCAGCAGACCAAAGTTCAGGAAAATGGTCCATCTCAGGTTTTGCTATTTTTTGTGTTTTCTTCATTTTTCATACATTCTTTTGTTAACTCATTCCATCCTCCCCTTGTATAGAGCACCAAGCAGAGGTTTCAGTTCAAAACCAAAACAGGAAGGGCAGAGTTATGAAGTTTCATTGGCTGCTGCTGCTGCTGCTGCCTTTGTCCTTTTTTTAAAACTAGGTCCATAAAACTAAGAAATATCCCCAAAAAATGCCAGAGAGAAGAAGCCAGCACAAGTAATTGAATATGACTTTAAATAAATTAAGCAGATCTGTTTGTTCTGTTTTGTTCTATATTTCTTCCACCCTAATCTAGAAATAAAACTGGCCTTCCAGAATACCTTTTATGAGATCAGAGAGTTCAGTCATCCTTGGATAGATCAATATTAACATGCTTTTCACCATTACTATCCATCTTTCTAAATGTGCCCTGAGATCTTCATGCATTATTCACTTTACTGTTTAGCCCTCTGCAAAACCCCAGCAATTATGCTGTCATTGTAATTACAGTGCAGTAATTACCTTACATTGTCAATCCTGTATTGTAAAGAAAACCCCAATTTGATCAGAAACCATCTCGCCTTTAGCCAGCCAGAGAAAGTTTCCCTTCTCAAATCCCAAGACTATTAGGGTTATGCCTTCCTAACAGGGCGGGTATTAGAGAAATGAAATTGCTATAAGACGGTGGCTCAGTGGCTACGATGCTGAGCTTGTCGATCAGAAAGCTCAGCATTTCGGCGGTTTGAATCCCTAGAGCTGCATAACGGAGTGAGCTCCTGTTACTTGTCCCAGCTTCTGCCAACCTAGCAGTTCGAAAGCATGTAAAAATGCAAGTAGAAAAATAGGGACCACCTTTGGTGGGAAGGTAATAGCGTTCTGTGCGCCTTTGGTCATGCTGGTCACATGACCATGGAGATGTCTTTGGACAACGCTGGTTCTTCCCCTTTGAAACGGAGATGAGCACCACCCCCTAGAGTTGGGAACAACTGGCACACAGGGGAACCTTTACCTTTACCTTTTAATGCATATGGACAATCCTTCTTTACTCCCCTCTTTGTCTCCCTTAGGCCCAGAGACGACTTTTTCCCCAAAAAAACTTTTGAAAGACAGTAATCCTTATAGGAATAATACTCCCATGATGGGGAAGAAAACAAGCACAAGCACATAAACATTTGTGGAAAGGCTAGTTGCATTACCTGTTTCATTGCTGATCCCCTTCAATGTAAAAAGGAAGCTAACACTTTGAATATAATCATTTGGATGATATAATAGTCAAAGTACTATTGCTATATGTAGAATACTCAGAACCAGGGGGAGGGGGAGGAAGACTTTTGTGAGTTTGTTCTTCAGGAAAGGGATGACTAAGCAACCCTTTGGAATAAACCACATTGTGCAGATGGAGGGATCACCCACATGTCCTGCTTGCCCCAGTAGAAACAAGGTCCAGTAGCCAATTCTTGAGGACCACTACCGTACTTGCAATCCATCATAAAGGCAATCTTGGCCTATCTTTTCTTGTCCTGAGTCAGAAATAGAGCTTTCCACTGTATCCTGTGATTCACCTTATTTTATTGGCAGAGACATGCCTCCACTCCAATAGGCTACTGTGTGTTCTGAGCAGGAATGTCCCTCCCCTTGGTCACCACACTCTATTGCCCACTTGGTCTGGGCTGCTTGCCCTTTTATGAGGGCATCTGCCCACGTTGGATATTTACAGGCTTAGCAGAGAACCAGAGAAAGGCTGGCTTTTCATCATTAGACATTCACAGGTTTCAACCTGGGTTAAAAAAAAAGTTAGCTGGA
Source organism: Pseudoxenodon macrops (assembly GCA_032467955.1). Lineage (NCBI taxonomy): Eukaryota > Metazoa > Chordata > Lepidosauria > Squamata > Pseudoxenodontidae > Pseudoxenodon > Pseudoxenodon macrops. The sequence goes on from JANHFT010001526.1 coordinate 10,827, forward strand.
ATGTCAAGATTTTCCCCTTCTAGGCCAAGAAGGAGAAAGAATAAAAACAAGCTGTATAGTAGTGTTTTCTTATTTTTCTACCAGTCAACTAGTGGGCATCAAGGTATCAAGCATTGGTGGGGGGGGCAATAGAGATGGGCTCATACTAAAGTACTACCAATAGAAATTAAATGTCCTATAAAGACCCTCCAAGGAAAGGAAAGTCATTGGTTCTTGCCTTCTGGAATGGTTGGGAGGGGTAGAGAAGCAAGGGTATTTACCAGTCAGGGGCTGTAATTACTGCTGTCTAGGCAGAATACTTGTCAAAATATTTGCCAAAGCTGAAGAATGAACCGGATGGCAATTTCTTAAGCCAGTTTCATTTCCATCCAGTTTTAATACAGAAGCAAGCAGCAGAAGGCCATGCCCTTCTAGCTTTTTTTTTTAAATCAGTACAAGAGAGAAATAATTCTCTTTTCTCCATCAACTGGTATAGTCATTCAAGAAGAAATACTGAGTTAGGTGGCCAGCTCTGAGTTCTACCCTCTTTGCTTATTCCATGGATCCATCTTGGAGTCATCTAAAGCAGGTTTTCTCAGGAGACTCAACTTGTGTACACCCAGTGTGACCAGGAAAAGACTTCTTGGTATCCTCTACCAAGCTGGACTGCATTAACAGCTCCAAGGAGTTATTAGACCTCCAGTATTTATTTATTTAAATAATTTATATAGCTATCACAAATAGTGATGCTAGGCAGTTCACAACAATCAAATGATAGGACTTACTTAGTCCTATGAAGAAGAACATTTCTAGGTAGTGAGGAGCAGCTCTTTCTCAATTGGAAGAGTCTGTTGGCTTCCTATAGTCAGCTGGGACTGGATCAGGAAAAAGGTTGGTCTAGCAATGTCTACCTTTCGTCTCCATCTCCAGGAGGATCATGGCTTCAGGAATCCAAGGGGCATGCTGAGCTGTCCTAGTCAAAAATCTTCTTTCTTATCCTCCTATGACATTCTACCTGTGCTGTCTATAAATGGTCCTTCAAAACCAGGACCACGTGATAGAAAGGTTTACCTGTTCTCCTTTCTCTTCCCCATCCCCATCTTCTATAACACATGCACTGACTCTTCAGCCCTCCTAGGCTTTTCCCCTCCTCCTCCTCCTCCACTGAACTCCTGACTTCAAAGGTAACCACCTCCAAGGCAAAGGAACCTCGCACAGAACCTATATATTGGGCTGATAAGCTTCCCTAAAAACATACTGTGCAATATCTTCTTAATGATGATGCTTTCACCAGCTAGTGCCCAAAGAATGCTGCTTTTCTGTGATTGTTATTTTCTCCTTCATAGCCCTTTCCTCTTGCCTTTCCTTCTTTCATTGTTTTGTTCCTTAGGAAAAGCTAACTTTTTTCTCCAAAATATACTGTGCAGATGGTTATCATTTTTAAATCTCTATCCTGGGGCGATAAATTTTAAATATTCTTTGGGGGAACGTTCTTGCTTGCATACTGGTCACTGTTGGGTGGTCCCTTTGTAAAAGAGGCTGTAATTATTTGGTCTTCAAACCCCTCAAAGTGTTTGGAATCAAAGAGGAAAGTTGAAAGAAACTTCAGCTTTTCTAAATGTCTCAGTTTATTCCAGGGTATACTTTTAAGAATCGCTTTTTTAAGATTCCGAATACTATGGAATAAGTGCAACAGATCTGCCAGTTTAGCTGGCCTGCTGGGAGATATGAGCCTCGCAATCAGTTGCCTGACATTATAACATGCAGGATCAAGCTGCTAGATGGCTGACATTAAAGAGAGCCAAGAAGGTATAAAAAGAGTAAGAGCAGCAGTAAATGTTCTGAATTGGTAAGTGGGCATTTGGAAACTGAAGGGAAGCAAAAGTTCATGGACAAGTTCCCATGAATGCTAAATACTGTCTGAATAAATTGAGCTATTGCCTATTGAAAAGGACACCTCTGATAGTCTGCCTGTACCTTTGCAGGCTTTGTTGAAGTTGTCTTGCCTTTTGTTCAGAAGCTAAAGTAAATAAAGGCAAAATTCACAAAAGGAATACTTTTATTAAGCTGACTGAAGTTTTATAATAAGTGCAGCCTTTCTGAGAACTCTTCAATTAGGGAAGATGGTTAAAGCTCCCCAAAGACTGACAAAGAGTTTTAAGGACAATAAGCTTGCAGCTATTCCAAAATTTCAACTGACCAAAATAATTGCTTTGGGATTTTGATTTTTTTCCCTGCATGGTCAACATGTTTGCTTTTTACTGTTACTTTCTATAGGAAATGAAAACCATAATCTTTGTGAAAATGATTCCCAACATTCTTCTCACCAGCATGGAAACTTCCTTTGCCCGCTGGGTTCTTTCCAAATAAATATATTGAGATTACAATTCCTATAACTCTCAGACAACACTAACTAGCAATTATGGGAGTTGTAATTTCAGTACATCTGGAGAGAACCAGTTTGAAGATGATTATAAATGACAAGAAAGAGCCACATACAGGTATTTCATGCAAAACTTTCCCTTGTGAAAGTGTTAGAAAGAGCATATATATATATAATCTTTAGCAGGAAAGGAATCCCATGTTCTAAGTATCCTCCTTAGTTATTCTTTCAAAAACTGTATCCCATTGATGACTTCAGAAAGATATTTCTTTCTTTGGAGATCTATACTATAAATCTCCAGAGAAAGAAATATATTTCTGCAATCATCAATTGCAGTCATTTTGACACATGGCAAACAGACCATTTTCATCAGCAAATTTGCATGGTGAAGACAGATTAAACAAGTGTTGTTTGACAGGCAAAAATGCCCAGTTTTTGTCATGGTTCGCTCCTCTGCTCAGCTTCACTGCTACCATACAGGCAGGATAAAGCAGCTGTCAAGTAAGTGGGATGTTTCATAAATGAAAAGTGTCCTTAAAAGAGTAGTTCAGCCTGAGGGGAACAAGAGTCTGAGCTATTTTACTGTTTTTATTTATTCATGATGCAGATTTATAAGGCCACATTTATTTTTCTTCTGAAAAATGTCATCATTGAACTTCCCACAGAGAATACAACAATTCATTTTAAATACATAAATTCAAATGTTGGCATAAATTTGAAAGCAAAGAATGCTCCTAGGCCCTCTTCACAGTAATATTGAAGAATGGATGCCCATAAAGTCCAACTCTGTGGGGATTCTGGCATTTTCCCGTTTCTGCCTATCTATTTTCTGTTGGCATGGAAGAAAAAGACCTTGACTGTCTCAGACTCTTGACTGTTTGCATGTTCACCTATACAGTTGCATTCAGTCAGTAATATTTCAAATACCCGTATTTTTCAGAGTATAAGACGCACCTTAGTTTTTTGGGAGGAAAATAGGAGAAAAAAATCTGCCTACCAGATAATCATCTGGCTAGCGTTCTTAGTCTGGTCAGCTTCAGCACATTATTTTATCTCCTGATTAGTACTGGGGGAAAAAGCTTCTAAAGCACAGCTGATAGAGAGAACCAATCAACAAAGCATGCAAAGCCAGGAAGATCGTTAGCACCTGGAAAAAGAAAAGGTTCTTCGGAGGGAATAGTAATGAAAAACCCTGCAAAGACTTAGGGCTGAAAAAAAAGCTTCTTCAGAGGGAGTAGCAATGAAAGGCAGCAAAGATCGCTTCACTCTTCACTCACCTCGTTAGGTCTGGGAAAAAAAGCTACATTCGGAGTATAAGACGCACCCAAATTATCAGCTCCAATTAGGGGGAGTAAAGGTGCGTCTTATACTAAGAAAAATACGGTATATTTTGAGCGGACTGCTTCAAAATCCTCACTTTTCCAAACTGCAAGGACTGTTTGCTCTCCACACACACCATTTTGTTTCGTTTCGTTTTGTTCCCTGGATAGAGATTCCAGTCTGTAGTGGATTATGTGAAGGGCAGAAAATCAATGGGAACAAATTCCACACAGTTGCTTCTCTACCCTGAGAGTAAGCTTCAGCTGTTTGTTTCCTACACCTGTTTTAAGACTCTGGTCTTTATTGTCTCTGCACTGTATGGAGGGGGTTTATTGTGACAGAATAGAGCAAAATGTAAACCTGCCACTGTTTACCTGCACGATTTCCCATTGCAGGCAGCAGCTTGGTGTGGTGTTTTATTCTTTGGAAGAATAGCAATATCAATAAGCACTTAGACTTACATACCTCTCCACAGTGCTTTGCAGTTGTGACGAGCCGAGGCGTGGCATGAAGGCAACACAGCCAGAGAATCGGTATGAATCCCTTTATTGGCACCAACTTTGCCCTCAATGTCCCGTTTACTTTCCGGCCTGGAGAAAAGCTCTCCCACAAACCTGTAACAGCTTCTCTCCGCAGATGCTCCAGTCCAAAGGCTGTAAGCGGAATGACTGCAAATCAATCACTCCAGCAGGGCAAGATAATGAAGCAAAGAATTCACAGCAATAGTTCCAGCAAGACAAGAGAAGCAGACAGAATCATGACTATAATTCAAACAGTCAGGAGGGAATGCCAGGAATGCAGGCCACAACATTCAAAACACTAGATGAATTCAGCATATCTTCCCGACAAACGCCCTTCCCATCTGCCTCTCCTTTAAACTCCATCCCCAGGTGTGCCTTGTGAAGGGAATCCCTTTTATAGCTAAGACATTAAAGGAAAGAGGTGACTGGGCAGGAAAAAAGGAACGAAGTTCCCCTTTGCATAGGAAATCAGTTACATGTAATCCAACATATTATATGTTTGCATCCCATAATTCCAAACATGTTCATTAAAATGAAGTGTGATGACAGAAGGGGTTAAATATTAAGATGTTAATAAGGAATAGAATAGAATAGAATAGAATAGAATAACAGAGTTGGAAGGGACCTTGGAGGTCTTCTAGTCCAACCCCCTGC
>JANHFT010001526.1:27800-47465 GCA_032467955.1 Pseudoxenodon macrops
AAGGCAATCCTGGCTGCAGTTACTATATGCAAGATCAAATATTTGGTGTTTTTATCATATTTCTTTTTGAAAATTCCGAATAGAAAGATTTCTGGTGTATATTCTACTTGCATTCCTGTTATCTCCTTCAACCAATTATGAATTTTTTCCAGTATTTTTTAGCTTCAGGACATAGCCATCATGTGTGAAAGAAGGTATCTTGCTCTTTTTTACATTTCCAGCATAGTGGTTTGGGTAAATCTTAGCTAATCTTAGCTAATCTTTCCGGAGCCAAATGCCATCGGTAAAACATCTTATATTGGTTTTCTTTGTATGACACTGCCTTTGTTAATTTATAATTTCTATTCCAAATTTGTTCCCACTCCACCAATTGAATAGTATGTCCAATATTTTTTGCCCATGCAATCATCACACCCTTTACTATGTCCTCTCTTCTATCAAATTGTAATAAGTAACTGTATATTTTTGTAATCATTTTTTCTTCTGTGCCCATCAAAGGTTTATCTAATTCTTGAGTCTCCAATTCAATTCCAAATTCTTCGTTATCTTTTTTATATCTTGATTGAATTTGGACATATGGCCACCAATCTATAATTATACCTTGTTTTTCCAAATCTTGTCTCGTTTGGAGTTTCCCATCCTTATCTAATATATCTTTATATCTAACCAGGCTTTCTTATCCTTCTCCCCTCCCCCCATATTTTTGATGGAAATTTAAATCTATAAAGACAAATCAGGTATTTGAACCTTGTGTGTTAGGTTGCTCATATTCCTATGTTGTTGTAATGTAACTGTTTAATTAAAAGACATACAGATCTGGTATTACCTGTATGTCAAAAACAGGTAAAAATAAAACAGGATAAGAGTATTATTAGTTCTCACATCTTCCTGCAGTACAATTTTACTAACTAATAATGATGCTATTTCATTCATAGGCATTGCCTATTGAAATAAGGTTCAAGGGAGAGAAAACACATCTCTCCTATGTGTAAAGGCACACCACCTTTTTTCTATTTACGCCTTGCTTCTACAACAGACAATAGAGTGTTTTCATCCATCTCCCTTTCCCTAGGTTGCTACATTGGAATCAGCAAGACAGAATATTTTTCTGTACAAAACAACAAAGAAAATGTTCTGTTAATGAGACAAGATTGGAAGAAACGTTTCCCAGCACAAACAAATAGAAATAGAAAAGCTTTGTCTACCTGAGGACTTGGCAAATTTCCATTCAGCTCAGTCTCTCTTTCTTCCATTAAAAAAAATGAAACATTTATTTCTTATGTTTATTGAATCTCCAAAAAATGATGAAATATTGCAGATTCTGTGCTTGTGATCCGTCCTCAGGGAAACATGTTTTTTTTAAAACAAATGAATAATAAAAGGGCCCAATTCATTACTCTAAATAAATCACATCGATCAAGGTGACAGATCTACTCTCTCTGCCAATTTGTGACTCCTACAATAAGAATATAAGAAATGCGCTCTGGAATCAGTCCAAACAATTCTACCTTTTCCCCCAGCAATGGTCAGCCAAAATTTCCTATGCTATCCATTACCTTCCTCTTCCAAGCCAAGTTTATTTTTTAAATCAGTCTCTGATCAGACTGACCTGAAACATTTGGCAGCTTGACTATGAAAGAGAAGAAAGTTATCCAAGAAGTAATTATTCAACTCTACATTCTATATGTAAACCTGACCAAAATGGTACTCTGAGCTTTCTTCAACAGTGATGACAATACAGTCTTTCACTATGTCAGTCTTTCATATTTGTTGAATGGAGGACCATTCAGCAAATAACATCATCAACCCAGAAGAGACAACCTAAACCATTAAGCCCAATCCTTTCTCAGTGCAAATATCCAAGTTAAAATATTCTCACTAGATAGCAATTTACCGCCTCTTTTGCAACACGCTGTGCAGGTATAAAGCCTATAAAATGTTCTCTGGATAATTGGTTGTGTTGTAAAACTGTTCTTATGGTTAGGATTTTCCCCCACCATGCAGATGGACCAAGGTACAAATCTACCCTCAGCTAGGGAAGCTCACAGGATGACCTTGCATTAGTTGCTATATTCCAAACAGTACAAACAAAATTGTCATCTCACAAAAGAAGTCATCTCACACGGCTTGTGTAGAGGTAAAAATGGAGGTGAGCATGCAATAGAGCAGGGTTGTCAAACTCGCAGTGTCACGTTGTCACATGGCATATCACAACTTTTCCCCCCTTCGCTAAACTGGAGGTGGGCGTGGCCAGTGCGTGACGCGAGTTTGACACCCCTGCAATAGAGGTTACTTTTGTTTTGGAAGAAAGGCAACATATAAGTCTAAATCAATGATAGTGAACCTATGACACATGCATCAAAGGTGACATGCCACATTTTGGGTGGCACACCAACCTTCACCAACACCTAACAATTAATATTGAAAGCATGCCCTGTTCTCAATAGATTGCTAGAGGCTACAAATGTTATGTGAGAATGGAGAACATTCTTGCATGGCATGTGAAGCCTCTAAATAATGTACAAGAATGGTTGGGCTTTTACACAACTTCTTCCAGAGGCTGCAGAGTTCATAGAAAAGCATTCTCCAAAGCTGCTTCAACAACAAAGGCCTCATGTGACCAGGAACAACCTCAGGAAGGCCACAGGGCAGAAAGTAAGTGAAGTTGCATGGAGGTTCCCAGGGAGCATTGAGCTGTGGGGGCAATTTCATCTAAGGGCCCACCAATGAAGGAGAATGTTGGCATTGTGTATGGTAGGAACTGTTTTATCTACCTACATCCCAAGATGAACATTTCCTCTTTGGTTTCATATCTGTTTCTTTGCCAGTCTATTTCCTCTCATTTCAGGCTGGTGGTTATTAATTAAAAGTTAAAAATAATAATAAATGGTCTCTAACAATGCAGCCCTCTTGAACATAAAATAATCGTTAAATTATTGGAATTAGTTTTTACAGTGTGCTGACCTAGCTTTACTTTAAAAACATAAGTATTTAATATTTTAATTATAAAGCAATTACCTTACATTCTTTATTTGAAATGTATGAAATGTGATAATAGTTTGGACTTTTTAATTTTAATTTGAGTTTAATTTGGGTTTAAAATTTACCAGGTCCAAAAACAAGTTAATAACATTTAAAATACTTTAAAATCAATAAATATATTAATATAGTAGTGCGGCCCTTTCATTTTCTAAGATAATGTTGGAAGACAGAGCCAACTGCCTAAGAATGAATTCTGTCAAAAGACAGGTCAGTATCATTTGACCAAATGAGAATGAAAATATATGAGAAGATCATTTTAATTGGCATCAGTGCTGAAAGGTGGAAGAAAAACAGAAATAACTCTTAACTGATTGTCAATGCCCCATGGGGAAAAAAAATCAAATTACTTTAATACTTAAAGACAGCTTTTGAAAGAATCAGATTTTCAACACGACATTTTTTAATCTAAATGGAATTGGACATTCTCTTGGACATTTAGTTCTTAATGGGATTGGACATTTATTTCTGCTACTGTGCTTGGAGTAAATGTCTTTGACATTCAATATCTCTAAGTTACAAACACTGGATGAGTTTAAGAGTATCATGGATTTTCAGGCTTTTAGCTTTTAGTAAGTGATGCACAATTTTCCAGAGCAAAAGAAGTAACAATAAACCAGCCAACTTTAGAACGATACCACAATCAAAAATTAATGGTGAACAAAATGTAAATGGATAGTTTGGCACATTTTATCTATTACTAGATCAAGGAGCAGAAAGTTCAAACATATTCTAGAATATGATGTAAAATAGTGTCTTGCAATGATTTATTTAAGCATCTCTATTTAAGCAGCACATTGCCAAAATGATCATATGACACTAAAGAGTGCCAAAAATATTTTTTTAGAGCTTGATGCAGAATGAAGTTCCTGTAGGGGGATATTTTGAAACTTGAATTTCATTAGTATTAATAGACTAATGGCTACCACAACCTTGAATAAATTAATTCATCATAGATCCTGGCCACTGTACACGGAGAGCAACATATCAGTAACTTGTCACTTAGCTGCCCACATATATTACCAAAAAATTCAAGACCGCCTGTATTTCAAGCAAACAATGTGGCTAAATTCAAAGAGGCCAAATTAAATATAATATAGGAGATTTGTAACTAAACGTGGCTGAACTACAATTTGCTTGCTGTAGTTTGCTTGCCCCTTGCTGTAGTTTTGCAACATCTGGATAAACATAGGTTTTTTAATCTTGCTAATTTAGCTCTGTGCTACCTGAACCTTCCTCTCCCCACGCAAAAATTGGAACATATTTTCCTATGTGTGTAATTTCTTGTACCATTCAGCAGATTCTATTTTGAAAAGGTCCTTCAGAGCATGCAGGAGCATAAGCAATGCATATGTCTACAACACTTTAAAACATGTGTTCCTATGAAAAAATATAAAAAATGCAGTCATTGTAGTTACTACAATGATGTAGTAACATTTCCATGATGAAGGGTGTTCAGCCTTGTTAAAGCTGCTATTAGCCATAAGAGAAAATGGCTCACTATTTATTCTGGATCTCACCACCTAGGTTCAGCTCTTTTCAAGTTGTAGTCTAGCGATCAATATTTTTTTACTTTCTTCAATCATCTTCCTATGGCACAACAACAACCTGAAAAATTAGACTCTATTGCAAACTGGAAGGCGAAATGCCAAGTAGACGTCTATGTAAATTAAGTCAATATGGCACATTCTGTAGCAGCTGGAAGTACTGTTGATTAATATGCAGGTATTTTGTTGAAATACATTTCTACAATCCAGGTGGCTTTTAAGCATGTTATATATGAGGGATGTTTTCAGCTTTACTGTCACAGAGCAGCTAAGAGACTTAAGGGTATTTTGCAATTGTAAACAGAATGAGGAGTTTATATACTCCAGTGCATTGTATTAAATCTAATGTATTCCTAAATTATAAAAACAATGTGTAGGTGGGAGAATGCCTTATTAAGAGACAGTGGCAGAATAATAGATGACTGCATATGGTGAGAGAAATGTTTCTCTTTCCTTATTTGATTATTAGACACCACTGAATTTCTTGAAAGTTGTTGATTGCAAAGAAAACAATTTTCACTGTCATTCATATTTAAATTCTTTTCTATTTAGGTGTTACTAACCCTTTAACAAAACCTCTATAGGATACTTCATCTAATTCACACTTCAAAGTAATCAAATATATCTGCAGATACAAATATGTTCTTTGGCAATCCCAGTGTCATGAAGAAACTAATATTTTAATTAACAGGCAAGAAACTAATAAGAGGAATTCCATTTCCCAGAAAATACTTGAATCTTACTCTGTGCATAACAAGATTCTGTTTCAGTGCCTGATTGAAGGATAGAAAAATAATTGCAATAGGGCAAATGTAAAGAAGGGTAAAACCACAGGTCATTTGCAAGGTAGAGTTCTGGGTGCTCTCTGAGCTTGGTTGTTTGGTTGTTGGTCAACCATCAATATTCACATTTACACATCATTCAAAAGATACAACAAAAAGCTAAGAAGGAAACAAAAAGATTAGAACATATCCTCCCCAGGTACCAACCCCAAATAAGCAGGGATTAACATCAGACAATGTAGCAGAAAACAATATCCTGGTCAAAGAACTACCAAGGGAAAAAAACCACACCCCCAACAAAAATTGCAGGGCAATTTTTATACTATACATAAACAGAGAGGAAGCTCCACACTCACTAGCACTGATGATGTTACCTAGTGAGGTAGTGAAGCATCTGCAAGCAAACAACAAGCTCAGAGAGCACCAAGGATTCCACAGTTCAAGGTGAGCTATTCTCTGCTCAACATGATAAATTGCACTTTTAGAATGCAAAGTCAATGCGTGAGACAGGTATTTATTTATCATAAGGCAGGGGTTCCCAATCCCTGGTCCACAGATTGCTACTGGACTGTGGGCTATTGGCAACCAGGCCATGCAAGTGCCGGGTGAGTGCGCAAAGCTCCATTTGCACACACATGAGATTATATTTCGCTTGCAAAACTATCCCTTCCCCCTTGCCACTGGCGCTGCTGACAGTCTGCTTTCTTGGTATCCAATGACTCCTAAAATGAAGAATTGTGCAGTAGTATACAATACAATGCAGGGGTGGGTTCTAACTTACCTCGCCGCCGGTTTACTGCATCCCGTGCTGCGTGGGCGCGCACATGCACAGTAGAAAAAATCCTGAAAAATTCCAAAGAAAAAGAAGGCCAAAAACAAGATGGTGATGCATGCGCAGTGCCAGAAACTCAGCTTCTGCGCATGCGCAGAAGAAAAACCCGGAAAAATGAAAATACATTTTTTTTCAAAAACACAAATTCAAAAAAAGATGGTGGCACCCACGGAGTAGAACTGGCTACGTGACGTCACTAGCGGCCTACTACCTACTCGGTAGAACCGGTCCGAACTGGTAGGAACTCACCTCTGATACAATGGAACAAGAAATGACAGAATAAATAATAGATATAGAAACTGTGGTGCTCTTAGGGGCAGAGGCGCAGGATGGCATATCAGATTCCCAACTCAGGGCCATCTTTGCCTTTTAAAAAAGAAAATCAGACACACTCTTGTCCTGCCCACCTATATCCCACCGGTATCATAGAAATAGAGACTCCAGACAAAGATTGTAACCAATCCAGATTTTAAGGAAAGATAAAAAATACCAATGCCAGTGTGCAGTAAATGATAGTAAGCAGGGGAAGAGAAAGCTTGGAGCAAGATTGGAGAACTTTGGAGCACTATGGAAAATCCAGAAGGATGAGAAAGCAGGAAGGCAGGTAGGAACATTAGTGAGCGCTCTGAGGCCTCTTTAAAGCGGTTTACAATTCCTTGATTTCCAAATCAGTGTTGTCGGACTTAGGAGTGAGGAACCTGTCTAGCCTTATGAAGCTTATGGCAAAACAATATGGGAAGCCTTCTTGGGTTTAGTCCACAGGAAGACAGATTTTGTTATGCTACTGAAAGAGAAAGAATGACAAACATGGGGCAGGGTTAAAAGAGGCACCAGTCTAGAATTCCTACGTAGCCACAAATGAACTAAATCCAATCCCCTCAAGCACTGTTGACTCTTATCTAACTCTAACTAGGTGCTGACCATTAGTTAAGAAGATTCCTGTGCATAGGCTTTTAACAATAAATCAGCTTAATTGAGCCTTCACTTGTGGACCTGATCTTTTACACCTGACACCTGCCTTTATAGCTGAGTGTTCACTGACTGTTCATTTCAAGACAATAACTTATGGGAGATGCTACAATAGTTGTAGTGATGTGATCATTGTGATGAGATTACAGAAATTTTTATTATACTAGTGGAGAGGCTGAGCCTTTCTCAGGATCAATCCACTGCTTTCATCAATATATCCAAAGCAAGTCATGCTAAGTGGATAAAAGTCCTATGCTTGCTCCCTGATCCACAGATGCCACTGTGTGGAGGGGAAATCCATGTTGCATATTCATGCCAAATTGGTATTTTGTATTATGCTGCCAGATTCAGTGGTGAAATGATCAATTTTCAATATTGTGCTAATGTAATGCAAGTAGTTTTGATGTCAAAAATAAAAATGGAAATTTATTTATTTTATTTATTTATTTATTAAATTTGTATACCGCCCTTCTCTCGAAAGACTCAGGGCGGTGCACAGCCAATAATAAAAAACACACAATACAAAAGTTAAAAAACCCATTAAAAAACAAATATTAAAAGTCTGGCCCTATTTAAAAATCCCTTTTAAATTAAATTAAAAATCAAATTGATACATGATGGCTCTGTGAAGCTCAACATTTTCCTTCCTTCTCTAAATCCATTAATTTTCCTGAAATATAGGAATTAGTAAAAGGAATTTTCTCCATAGGTGACACCAGATATTTCCCCAAGGCCTCTTGTAAACCAAAAGTACAAGCCAAAGGCCAAAAAAAGTTTGCCTACCTTTGTGCAAAAGTTAAATAGCAATAGCAATAGCATTAGACTTATACACCGCTTCATAGTGCTTTACAGCCTTCTCTAAGCGGTTTACAGAGTCAGCCTATTGCCCTCAACAATCTGGGTCCTCATTTTATCGACCTCGGAAGGATGGAAGACTGAGTCAACCTTGAGCCTGGTGAGATTCGATCTGCCAAATTGCTGGCAGCCAGTGATCAGCAGAAGTAGCCTGCAGTACTGTACTCTAACCACTGCGCCACCGCGGCTCATCATAATAAAAATTAAATAAAAAATAAAATGTTGACCCTTGTTAAACCAGAGGCATAATTCATCTTATTATATCTAGCCAATTTTTTTTATAACATTGGGGTGTATTTCCCCCTTACCCAAAACCAGAAGAGCAGAAACTTGTATTGCCTAACATAAGGGAAAGAATTTCTAGGCTGAAGTATGTTTAGTTCTTCCACTTTTGTTGTTATTCTCTTCAGTGGAGAAAAAGGCCCACGTACAAGATAATTTAGCTTGTACTTTACCACCTTTTGTAATAAATAAAAAGATCTGTAAACCTACTGTGAATTGCAGTAACCTAGACCGCTAGATTAGCTTTGGCCTTCCTAATACCTAAAGTAAATTGACTTAGCGCATTAGAGTAGTGGCCTGCATTTCATTTTGGAAGCAGTCTGTTACAGCTCTTGACACTATTTATAATTCTGTTCTTATTTGCACTATTGGTGGCATTTGTGCATGTACATGCAGTTTTTCCGATTAAATAACACCTTTAAACTGAAGTAATCTGGAATTTGCCACCTGCTCATCAACCTTTCCTGTTTTCCACAGGGATATTTATTATTTCCTGAGGTAGTATTTTTCTCATTCACTGTGAGAGGGCAGTCTCTTCCTACTTAATTTCCGAGCCGTTTGTAATGCTTTAGTAAATAAATGTCAAGCTTGGCCAGTGAATAAACACGAAGCTTCTTTTTATTCCACAAATAAAAGATAAGACATTCCTTGAAATCAATCCATGCCCATGCCATAATTCTCATATCATGGGCAGCAGGGATCTGACGCGGATTAGTTTTGATTCCCCAAGATGAGAGATCACTTTTATATTACTGTATGCAGGCACTGCACCATTAGGATCAGTCTACCGCTAGAAGTCAGATTACAGGAGATGGATGGATGCATAAAGGGATATATGTACTCATTGTCTCCACTGACAGATTTGTACTCCAGTTTTATTTCATCTAAACCAATCATAAAATATCCCACAGTATCAACAACCTTAAGCAAAAAATAATAATTCCCACAAAAAAGGATAAAATCACCATCAGTACATTTACCAGTTTGAAGGGCCATATCTCTGCCTGATGATTAAATGAGATTAAAGCTTGATTCAAACATTTTATAAAGAAGGTGGTGTAACTCAAATGGCTTTGCTTCTTGTATTCGCTTCAGACAATGGAGGAACTTCAGGGAAGAACCCTGTGGATTAAACTGAAAGCATATAAGAAGGCTAAGTATATGTAGCATACATATACAGGTAGTTCTTTACTTAGAACCATTCACTTAGTGACTATTCGAAGTTACAAGAGCGCTGAAAAAATGGCTTAGGACCGTTTTTTACACTTACAACCGTTGCAGCATCCCGACAGTCATGTGATCAAAATTTGGATGCTTGGCTCAGTTATAATGATTGCAGTGTCCTGGAGTCCTGCGATTACCTTTTGCAAACATCTGACAAGCAAAGTCAATGGGGAAGCCATGTTCACTTGACAACTGAACTCTGCCCAAGAAAACAAGGCAGGATAAGAAAGAAACTTACAAATGGTCCACCTTGACTCTCTCTGCTATAAGAAAGAGGGAAAGGAAAACACTGTCAGGATTTCAAGATTATTGTTTTGTAATTAGCCTGGGAAACATGATGGCCAAGCTTGGTGATATGTAGTCCTTAAGGGAATATATGCAGCAAACAGCTCAACAAACACATAATAAATATGTTGATGTACAGAAAATGTTGGTCACAAAACAATTAGAATACAATTCCAAGGAAAGAACACAACATCCTATTGCTTCTTCCTCAAGTGAGTCATATTTGTATTGCCTTTTTCTCACCCTGGGAACTAATGATTCAATTCAACTCTGGGAATTAATAATTAAACTTTTCCTCACTTGAATGAACCTGCTCCATCTCTTCTTCAGCCACCAGTTACTATTTGTTCCCGTAGCCCTTTGTCTTTCTTCAAGGTTTCTCTCCCTCCCTTCCTTCCTACTAAGAAAAGGGCATCTTATATTTTTAGTGACGTTTGGTTTAACCTAGGTTATAGTCATAAAATGGGAGAGTTACCTGCTTCAGAAACAACTGTCATAATGAGCAGGACTCAGCACAACAAGGGTATTTACTAGGAATCAAACTAGCATTCTCAATGCTTGCTATTATCCCAATGAAATGCACATGGGAATTTGGAGTTAGTCCTCTTAACAAGGATGTCCTAGTGTGAGCAGAATAGTATTTCATTAAACAAATGAGCAAAATAGTATTTCCTCTCCTTCCAGTCGATCATTCATTTTCTCCCTTATCTTCTTGTCTTTGCTCTTCCTGTCTCCTTGCTGTTTTTCCTTTGAAGAGGAAGTCCCTTCTAGCCCTCCTTATGATTGACGCTGTTTCTCTCTCCTTCTTTTCAGTCTGCCCGAAAATCCTCTCAATATCACTCACTGTCCACTCTTAATTTTCCGCTCACTTTCAATGATTGAAACTAATTTCAGCCAGATCCGGTCCACCATTGTTCCGCTTGTCTCACGCTTACTTTGTCCAGCTGTCAGATCTGCAGGTCGGCCATTACTGGGTCGTCTTTTCCCTGTCCGGTCTCTAAGGGCTTTTCTCTCGCTTCTCACTATGGAACCTCACCCCCATCGTCCGTGCATGATCCACAGAGTGTCCCTCTTCTTTGAATGTCTCTCCAGGACACCTTTTGGGTAAAAAAACCAACCACCGAACGGCTGGAAACTGCCTGTGTGTTGCGGAGGCTATCCATTCACACATCCATTCGGCCCGACAGCTGTCCCTGCCTTTCTATTTTTTGGTTTTTTGAAAGCCCTTACCATCCAGTCGAGATCAACAAGGCACTGCCACTTAGTTGAGCAGTTAAAAGAGGGAAAGGTTCATATTGCAAAGCTACCCTGAAGCCCAGTCTTCCATCTACTGATCCTTGATGAGGGAGATTTACCATGAAAAGCTGAAATAGGCATTTTCACATCCTCAATCTTTTAAAACATCTGTGTTGCTGTCCTTTAAAAGAAGAGAAGGAAAAAGGAAGGGATCTTATTTTCACCTCGGGCTGTGTTGCAAAAATCTTCTCTGCCAGTGCTGTATCAAATAGTTCAAATAATCCAGTCATTCTGCAGGAAGTTGACTTCTTCCATGACTTCTTTTCAGTTTCGTCTAATTGTATTAGCCATTCTTTTAAGCTCACCCCCTCTTGCAGGAACTTAGAATTTATTCTGTCGACAGATATTAAGAAAATGTTCACGTTTCCTTAAAAAAAAAATTCTCTTCATTTTGGTGCATGCTTCACGCCTCTACATGATTCCTATTACTACCTTTCTGTGGTATTTTATGTATTTTAGACATAGCGGATTGCTGTTGGGAATTGCTTTCCAGTTATCCCACAATGAACTGTAACTTCATTTAAAGGTTTGAACATTTTATGGTGCATTTCTGCATTCAGACTGAAAGTGCTGGAATAAGTAAAGCGATGGAAATGAATATGATGATTTCACAGGAAATCCTGGAAAATTGAAGAACTGAACTTAAGGACCTTTTAAACACACTGTAGACTTTGGCATTTGTTTTACTCTCATATTTCTTATTCACTCTCAGCGTTAGAGAATTGGACAATTTAAGAATTGTAAAAAGGACTTGGGAGACCTGGGCATAAATCACCATTAAACCATGAAGCTTAGTGAGTGGTGATCTTAGTTTGCTTCTTTCAGGGGTGTCAAACTGGCAGCCTGCGGGCCAGATGGTCACGTGCAGGCCATACCCACCCCAGTTCTGCGAAGGGGAAAAATGTCACAATACGTCACGTGACGGCAATGTGACACCATGAATTTGACACCAGTGACCTAACCCATGTTACAGGTTTGCTGTGATTGTAAAACGTGTATGGGTCTGGATGAATGTGAAATAGTGGAAGAGGGTGGAGAAATTGTACAGAGCTCTGAGTAACTTAGGAGAAAGGTCAAGATCAAAACAAGAGACAACCTAATAAAACTGATTTTCATTTTCTTGTTTGGCCAGGTCATTTATAGCCTGAACACTGGGATCCTAAATCAGTTTGGTATTGATTCTTGTCTTATTTTAAAGCCTAAAAACATCCAAGACTCAGCACATTCATAAGCAATTAACTAAGCTTGTTCCAAGTCATTACAAGATCTCCACAAACAATTAAGATGTTGGAAAAACCTGGTATTTCTCCTCAAATCTGTGAGCAGTTAATCAGTCCTTCAGCCCAAAAGATCTATTCTGACTGCTGACGTGCTCTGATTCCTAAATTTTTTTTTTAAGATGAAAAGATTGTTTTCAAATTTAGGATTTCCCTTCTGGGAAGATGTATTTATTAATGATGAAAAAAAATATTATGGAAAATGTCCTCTGGTGCATGGAATTAATGGATTAATTAATGCAATTTATCCTTGCCTCTGTCTTTTCTAGCCAAATATTTATTGATAAATTTCAGTAAGAATAAACTCATACTTACTTTGTATAATGAAAATTCAATTTCATTGTCACAAACCATAAGCTATTTCACATTGGTTAGGGGTTAGTTATAATCCTAGCGCAGCTTTCTCCAAGCTGGCAGCTTTTAAATAAGTTGGGAATTCTGAGAATTGTATTCTCATCACACCTGGAAAGCACTAGAAAGCAATCGTGGCTTTTATTTGTTTTCCCATTTTTGATTAATTGAGCTAGCATGTTTAATACTGTGGCCAGTTCATAAGGGATTTATACAATCTGAAGAGAATCAATGTATGGACCTACATCTGTATTTTTGATATTCTGTAAGATATCTGTGCATAATATATTATTCACCTGTTTTCCAGGTATATAAGAACTTGGGTGTCTTGGTACCTAAGCAAAAGCTAAGTAAGTCCTGTCATTGTATATGAAAATTCTCAGTCATCCAGTTTATAGTTGCATCTAAAGTGATTTTTATTTTTGAAAAGGCAACTGGACTGATTATTTTGAGGAGGAGTCGCCCAACTGACTTTTATGGCTAAGGCAAGACTAGAATTCACGTTTCTAGTCTGGTGCCTTAACCACTAAACCAAGTTGCCTCTCCCATTTACAGCCTAGCTTGCTGAATAACCAGTTAGAAGAAAGCAAGATGGGCAAGACTGAGGAACACACACTCACACACAAATATATACATATACATAAGCATGTAAGTACAAACAAACATACACACATACACACACACACACATATGTATGTATATAAGATAAGGGAGCATTCTCTCCTCCAATTTTATTTACAGGAATCTCTGGAGGAGATAAACCTACTTCATTATCTAACTAATTGAGGCTAGACAATTTCCTCCTGAAGAACTGGTATGTCCTATGCTGAGTTGGGGAGAAGGAAGGGACAGTTCATTAGATGACAGGAGGCCCACAACTTCCTTTTGCCTCTGTAGATCAAAAAGAATGGTCAATTAATTAATTAATTGGGGCAATTAATTTTCCCAAGGGTCCACATATGAAACTGGGACTGTTGTGTAGGGCTGAACCAATGTATCCTGGTTTGGTGTCCTCAAATTCTGTCACCTCAGCTCCTCAGGCTGCTCCAGATGACGTTTGAGTGCTGACTGAACTCTCGTGGTCCAGATAGGGTCAGCCAAAGAGCCAGATGTGGTGTGGGAACTGTAAAATACCCAGATCTGGTCTAGACAGAAATAGGAAAGATCCATTACCACATCAATATATAGACAGAAAGACCAAACAATGAAGAAGATATATCTGAGCACGACATATCTGAGAGGGACACTCCTAATAAGAAAAAGAGAAGGTACAGCATGATCACACTCGCATGATTCTCTTACTTAATCTTAATAAAACATTTTTAGTGTAAATATAGAGTTGATTTCTTGGTCTGATATACATTTTGAGGCTGCCACTATCTCTAAAAGAAAAGTTGGAAAGATGATTGATAGAAAATGACAGAGTGGAATTCAGAGCGGAATTAGAAGCAGTTGAGAAAATCAGAAGATCAGTGAGATTTCCTAGATGGCATTAATTGCTTAGAAGATATGGAGAAGAAAGAGCGGGATCACAGAAGGGTAGATGATTCTAATGTTTTGCACTGGATATTATAAATCTACGTTTATTTAATCTTTAAGCTTTTGTGCCTAGATGAATTCTACAGTTGGCACATCTCGGCACTTATGCTGATTTTGAAGTATATGACACTGTCTATAAAAGGGAACATTTCATTCTCTATAAATCAGTTGAAGTTGGCAGCATATTATTTTGGAGAATATTAGGGAAGTTGAATGCAGTGAAGTAACTGAATTAATTAGTACATTCTCTTAGAGGACATTCCTTGAAATAGGACGCAAGGATATTTTAATGCCTGCTTTTTAAATCTAATGATGCTTTCTGGCTATGGTTCTTTATTTCACAACTGGTATTTCTTTCTGATGAGCCATCTTTATGCACAGTAGAAAGCGATGAAACATAAATAAACTGACAAATAAAATGTAACACTTTTCAAGCAAAACCAGCACCCAAGTTAATGAAGCAGAAAGGGGCAGGGGTAGGGGTAGACCATATATGGGAAACTACAACAAATGTTTGACAGCCCTGCTCTACAGCAGGGGTCTCCAAACTTGGCAACTTTAAAGAGTTGTGGACTTCAACAAAGCTGACTAAGGAATTCTGGGAGTTGAAGTCCACAACGTTTAAAGCTGCCAAGGTTGGAGACCCCTGGTCTACAGTATATTGAAAGGATTCAGCTGGGGCTTGTTCCAGAGTAACCTTGTCTGGGATTAATACTTGGATGTGAGATCATCAGGGATGGTCTCCAGACTGGTAAATTATCCTCTTCCCCCCTAGGAGAGCAAGGGCAAACTAATTCTATCCCCCAAAAGCTGGATGAGTGTTTTCATGAAGCTTTTGAGGTTTTCACCAGGAGCCAACCTCAACTTGAAAGAGACTTTCATGCTTTATTTGAAAGGGTTCCCTTTTCAGATCCAAGTGAAAAGTGAAGTACCGTCAGGAAAGACAACAGTGGCTTGAAGTTACCCATCACGTAAGCTTCACCTGAACGGCATGTGGATCTGGCATGTGGGTCAGCTAGCCTCAGGCTCCCCCATTACAATGAGATGCTCATATGTAAATGATATATAAATATAGCCGTCCGTGCAAATTTTATGCAAATACGTTTCCTTTTATTCTTTTCGGATGGGTGCTATGAGTAAGTGATCACCTTGCCAGAGACTGACATTGAAATCTTAAGGTAAGGGATTTTAATAGATGGCAGATTCCATTTACTCTACCTTGGCACATCAACTGTTTATTTGACCTCATTTAAAATGATCGGAATTCATTTCAAATCTCCAGGATTGTCTGGGCTACAAATTTAACTAAATGACAATGCCTTCTGCACATGAATACCAATTAGATATGAATTAAGGTCTCAGCTGAAGGCTTTTTCTTTTCTATTTTTCCCATCTTGGGCACGCATGTGTGCAGAGTGAAAAGGGATAGAAGTAGACACAATAGACTACCCGCTAATTTCTCCTTAGGTTCAAGCCACTCTTTGCATATAAATAGGATCTGATTATTTAAATAGAAAATAATATTTCCCATGCCTCAATTCCACTGAAGTTAATGGCTGCTCTGAAGGATTTGCATCATAGATGAACGTGGTCCATTAACTTAAAATTCTGTGAATGTCTTTTGGAAAAATGGGGGGGGAAGCGGTGCAATGGTGTGTCAGCCCGAGTTTTGCCGAAGCTTTCTATAACAAGAGATGTACCATCTGTAAGCAAGGAAAAAAATAGACTTCTGTTGGTAGGGGAGCAATGAGGTCTCCCAGCGGGAACATTTGAGAACAGTGCAATCAACAGTCCTGCTTCGGGATAGTGGGGGGGAGAGGGGAGAAGTGGCTTGGATTAAAGCCCGCTTGCTGTAACTTGGTTGTTCAGCTGTTCGTCTGCCAATTTCCCATTAGTTTCCCACTTGTCAGATTTAAAAATCTTCAAAGCTTATGAAAAATCCATAAGCACAAAAAGAACAAGGCACCAATAATGCATGCAATCTAATTCAACACTTTTTTCTGTGCACAGCTGAGGAACAGACTGCAGCATTTTATAATATTTTGAAAGCTCAGGGCATTATTTTTTTTAGAAAAGTGATGTTTTATGGTGCTTCTATCATACTATAAGCTAGACATTTCTGTAAAGGATGCCAAGGCAAGTAAAAGTTTTTTTTTTTAAGCAAGTGCCCATTTGGACGGTAATACAGGTAGTCCTCAACTTATGACCACACTTGAGCCTAACGTTTATATTGTTAAGTGAAAAATTTGTGTCAAGTGAGGTTTGTCCCATTTTACGATTTTTCCTGCCTCAGTTGTTAAGTGAATCACTGCAGTTAAATCAGTAACATGGTTGTTAAGTGAATCTGGCTTTCCCATTGTCTTTGCTTGTCAGAATGTTGCCAAAGGGGATCACATAACTCTGGGGCTGTCATAAATGTGAACCAGTTGCCAAGAATCTGAATTTTGATCACATCAAATCCTATCACCATCTCCTCCCACTTACGACTGCAGGACTGTAACTTGTTGCTTGTATCCTATGACTTCTTATTGATATTGTTTCCTGATTGCTTATTTGTAGCCTATGACTATCATTACGTGTTGCACCTTATCATTCTTGACAAATGTAGCTTGTCTTTTTATGTATACTGAGAGAATATGCACCAAAGACAAATTCTTTGTGTGTCCAATCACATTTGGCCAATAAAGAATTCTATTCTATTCTATGCTCAGTGAAGGGCAAACATCCCACTACAGTGTGTGTGTGTGTGTGTGTGAGTTAGTAAAACACAATCTGGAGTTTGAGAAATGCCATAGATCCATTTGAAGGTAGAGCTTCATTTTTTGAAGTGAAAGGTAAAAAAAGATGAAGGTTTCCCCCCCCCCAGTTGTGTCCAACTCTAGGAGTGGGGTTCTTATCTCAGTTTCCTAGCTGAGGGAGCCATTGTTGTCTGAAGATGCTTCTATACTCCTGTGTCTGGCATGATTATACACTAAGGTGCACAGAACCTGTTACTTTCCCACCAAAGTGTACCTATTTATCTACTTGCCCACCTATTCTATTCTATTCTATTCTATTCTATTCTATTCTATTCTATTCTATTCTATTCTATTCTATTCTAAACTGCTAGGTGAGCAGGAGCTGAGACAAGAACAGGAGTCCTCCCTGTAACGTGGTGCTTGGATCGTGAACTGCCAACCTTTCAGTCAACAAACCCAGTGTTTTAACCGCTCAGCTGCAATCCTTCAATTGCATGTGCTATAAGAATTGGTGTGAGATTCCTTCTTCTCCCTCAACCCATAAATCACAACAACAATCTAGCCCATATTTGCTACTGAATCTGCATGCGGTTTGTTTTCTTCCTTTTTTCAGATCCATGAGAAGGAAGAGGAAGAGCTTAATGAGAAGAGTGAAAACGATTCTGGTATTAATGAGGAACCTCTACTCACAGCTGATCAGGTACAAGCAAATCCCCCTCCTGACCTTCCCTATGGGAAATATTGGAAATAAAATCAGGGATTGCTTCTAGCTACTGCAGTAGTAGAAACCCCCCCTTTTCCTGGCGTCCTGCTTAGTTATTCCATCCTAACAAAAAAAAAATCAATAAAAAATAGAAGATCCTTAGATAAAGGTTAGAAATTTTCTAACCAAACACCTTTCAATGTTCTTAGGGCAGACTTTGTACATTCATAAATTCATAAAGAGAGCCAGTTTGGGGTAGTGGTTAAAATATCAGTCTCAAAACTGGGAGACTGTGAATTCTAGTGCTGCCTTGGGCACCAAGTCAACTGGATGACTCCAACCAGTCACTCTCTCACAGCCCTAGAAAGGAGGCAATGGCAAACCACTTTTGAATAAAAAACACGTCTTGCCAAGAAAGCTGGAGGGACTTTCCTAGGCAAGTCTCCAAGAATCAGATGTGATTGAATGGAAAGAATGAAGAAGTTCATAAAGTCACTTAAAATAGATTAGTGTGATTTGTGCTTCAAAAAAGAAGTATGCATTTAAACCTCCACTGTTTTCATTGTATTATTTGATTGTAAACAATTAACTGAAGTTTTGCTAAAACCAAAAAGTGTTTTGGTGCATTATGCTTTTGTTAGCAGCAGCAGGATGAATACGAACTAGAAAATGCAGGGGGAGGTGTTCAAAAATGGAGAAATAATAAGGGAAAACTGTGGACAATATATTCTTCTACTACATTTTGCCAGTAGAGTTTCCGATCATCTTTGTCAGGCAGAGTATTTGGCCACCGTTTCATTTAAATCGACTTTAATATATATATGCATCTCTTGGATTTTTGCGGTGAGTCAACTTATTCCATGCTGAGCCATTCTTCGCTGGGCCTCTAACTTTTTGCTAGAAATGAGCTGCAGTTTGTTGAGTGGCTGTAAGCGCCTGCTGTTCCAAGGGATGGTTTTTGCAGTAAGGGTTGTCTATGTATGTGCATGTGTACAGATTTGTGTGTGGTGGAGGTCCTTTTTCAACATCTAGGTGCTGATTGACAGTTTGACCTCTTTTTCCTGCAAGAATTGGCCCTCTAGATCAGGGATCTCCAACCTTGGTAACTTTAAGCCTAGCGGACTTCAACTCCCAGAATTCCCCAGCCAGTTCCCCTGATCTAGATCACAGGTCCCCAACCCCCGGTCTGTGGCGTGCCAGCAATTGGACCATGCAAGCAAGTGATCTGTGCCCCATCTGTGGGATGCAGGCAAAACCACGACCCATCCGGTCTGTGGAAAAATCTTTCTCCACAGAATCCGTCCCTGCTGCTCAAAAGGTTGGGGCAACTACTCTAGATTCTAATCCCCGTAGGACTGTTACAGGTAGACCTTGAGACTGAGCCAGCATTTGAACAGCTCCTCTCTAGAATGGAAGAAGATGGGTCATTAGTAGAGGTAGTTCTCGACTTATGATCTTAAGGGAGCCTGCTCCTCACAGTTGTAAGGTACGGTGGTCATAAAATGGGTTGACTGACCTGATTCTATGAACTTTTTGTGGCAGTCATTCAACAAATGCTGGCATCATTAAGTGAACCAATGGTTCGCTGAGGGAGTTGAAAACTTGAAGTAAATGGCAGTTTTTGGCAAAACCTCATAATGTGATGCTGCAAACAGCCATAAATTCTGGGTCTGGGTTATTGATGGGGTGGATAGAATTGCGGTTCTGAGCCACTCAGTAAATAATTCTGACTTCTGTCTATCTAATCATCTCTCTCCCTTTCTGTCTCTCTCACTCTTTCTCTGTGTCTCTGTCTCTCTCTCATCTATCCCTTATCTGTCTGTCTGTGTCTGTCTGTTTGTCTGTCTGCTTATCTATCTATCTACCTTCTATTTGTCTGTCTATCTATCTATCTATCTATCTATCTATCTATCTATCTATCTATCTATCTATCTATCTATCTATCT
>JANHFT010001526.1:48574-60013 GCA_032467955.1 Pseudoxenodon macrops
CCAAAGTATTTGAGTTTCATCTTCAGGATCTGGCCTTCTAAAGAGCAGTCAGGGTTGATCTCCTCTAGGACTGACCAATTTGATCGCCTTGCAGTCCAAGGGACTCACAGGAGTCTTCTCCAGCACCATAGCTCAAAGGCCTCAATTCTTTGGAGCTCAGCTTTCCTTATGGTTCAACTTTCACTTTTCCATTATTATCCATAATAATGTACGTATCTAGGTCCAACAGAATTGTGGGTCAAAAAATGGATATGGACACATGACATTGTTAACTGGAAGTAGAAGACATTGGGGCCTGAGGGGGGGAATGGCTGGTATTTATCTATGGTCAGAGTAGGTTTTTTTGTTTATCAGACTTTTTAATTACTTTTTATTACTATTCATAAATCCTAGGGCGGCAAACACACATGTTATTTCCTCCTCCTTCTCCTATTTTCCCCACAACAACAATCCTGTCAGGTGACTTCGACTGAGAGAATGGGACTCATCCAAAGTCACCCAGCCGGATTTCATGAGACTAAAACTCATGGTTTCCTGGTTTTTATGTCAGCACTTTAACCACTATACCAAATTGACTCTAAGAGTTACTTTGCTGTAGTGCAACAATGTGAGAAATCAAAGACAATTGTTACAATAGTTATACTACTATATGATGTTCATTAGGGATTTCTCTTGTGACATACTATAGATTTACAATGAATCGACTATTCTCAAAAGTGTAGAAAGAATAATAGCTTTATTATTCAGCTTTGAAGAAGAAGAATGTCAGTATATTAAATCAAGACAAATTAACTACTTCTTTGATTTAGAGTTAAATCAGATGATAAGTTCACCATCATGTGTACTATAATGTAGAACACTTCACCTTACTTTTATATCTGCTTCTAAGACGTCCTTAACTCATATTTATATGTAACATGGAATCTGTCTGCAAAGGTTTTCTTTGTTTCCCCCCCCCAACTGAATCAATTGAAATTGTAAAATAAGTACTTTGGGATTTACAGAATTTTAGAGCTTTCCTGCTCCCTTTTATAGTAATGCCATGGCTAAAAAAATGTTATTGTAAAAGTTGAACTCGTGTTAGGAAGTTCAATAAAAAGAGCCACTCCTTTAGTTCTTCACTAATGGCTTTAAGTTAAGTCTAAAAGCCCTTGTTACAAATTGGTTAGAGTAGGCTGTGAATTCCATTATTTTCAGTCGAACAAGGTTACAATCCATTTAAAGCCCAACTGCTTTTTTTTTTTTTTTTTACAGTTAGAAAATAAAAGTCGCCTGCAGAAATCAGAATAAGCTTCTCAGGGTTCATGTGTTTGTTTGTAGCATGTGATCCTGCCCAATTAGATATGAGTAACTTAAATATTCAGCTTGCTGTTACGCTCGGATTGCTCTTTATTATATAAAAACCTGATTTGTAAGTTAAGAATTGGACAGCCAATGAGCAATCATGAAAAGAGACTTACTCTTCTACGTAATCTATGACTTCTTCCTCTAAATTATTGTTGTTGGCTTCCCTTTCTGTGCAGTTCCATATATACAGTATCAGCTTCCTGTAATACAAGTTTGGAGTAATTTTGAGGGAGGGGGGAAGCCACTTTGGAAGCATTTTGGTACATAAAGGGTAGCGCATATTGAATTTGAGTTTTTCCATTTATTTGATCAATCAACGAAATCAATATACCAATAAATATTTAAAAATAAATTTTAATCAATGTTACAATCACAGTAGATTGGTTGGAATCAAACGTCCATGTCAATGAGCAAGAGGTTTTTACAGCTCTGAATATCTGTAAAGAAGTTTTAACTTACAAAATAATAGAGCAATGTTTATATATTGTTCTCTTTAAATGCAGCCAAATAAAGCAAATACTGCTTATTATTTTACCCTTTGTGTTTCTGGATCCACCATGGGGTATCAGTATGGCTTCTACTAGATGTCAAAATCTGTTTGCTCCTTTTGGCAAATACATCTAAGAGGACTTTGCAGAGATCAAAAAGAAATAACAAAGCAAGATGTTTAAAAAAAACAATACATTTTTTCTTGTTAAAATAAATGTTCCCTTTTTAAAATAATTGGATGTGTTTCTCTTTATGTGCATATCAATTATATTTACTATTCTTCTTTCAAGGACTGATGAATAAGGGCTCCAGGATCATTCTTCCACCTTGCAGAAACTTAATAGTGTTTCTACAAGCTTCTCTAATATTTCTCAGACACCCAGCCGTTCAGTAAGAGGAAAGTAACTTATTTCCTTGGATTATAAGGTGTTACTTTGGACAAATGCTCATAATATGATATAATAGGCGCTGAGATTTCCAGACCAATTTGCATTTGAAAGCTTGTGAGCCCTTTTGTGTGGAGCAGGAAAATGATCCATCAGTTTGATGTCAAAATTGTTTAGTCGGATAGGAAAAGCCTTGCTCTTCTCTATTACAAGAGTGCCACCTCCAGGCTTCATTAAGCCACCCAAAACCTAATGAGATCATTTCCATGTGCACAGGTACCACTTCCGTAGTTGTCTGAATTTAGTCATCCTTGAAGATTCCAAGGGATTATTATTTCTCCGAAAGCCAAGAACCTAACCTGAAAGGATATGGTCTCTCATTCTTGACAATGCATTAAGTGATGGAGAACCTGCTATCATTGAACTGATTAACATCTGCAGAGGTTGTTATGTCTAATCAAAACCTGTTTCAGTAGTGACTCTGTTTACCTTTGGGCAGTCCAAATTTCCCGACACCATCATTTCTGAAATTTAGGCATGAAAATGATTGATGAATTTCACCCTGAATTCAAAATAAGCTTATCTTGCTAAGAATATTACAGCTGCCAATGCCAATATTTTGGAACTTTGGATTAAACATGGAACCTTGCAGGGATGAGTTGTGTTTTTTTTACTGCCAGTTCACTCAGGGTTGTGCTTTGCATGCACACGCAATCAAAAAATAGCTTCTGCGCATGCGCAGAAGCAAAATCCAAGATGGCGGCACCCACGGAGACACTGACAGAACCGGCTCCGTGACATCATCGCCGAGTTACTAACAGTTTTAAAGAACTGGTTAGAACCGGTAGGAACCCACCTCTGGAACCTTGGATTAAAAATAAAATAGAGGCACCATATTTAACTGATAATCAGGGGAGGTAATATTTATTAGAACCCCTAAAAAAGAAAGATTTCCTTCAGTTCAAAGAATATATTTCAGTCATATCCAGATTGCTGCTTCCTATCCATTCCTCTATTCACATTTTATTTTATTTATTACTGTATTAAATTTATTTGCTGTCCATTTCAGCCCCCCCATCTCATGAGAAGCTACTCATGGCTTTCAACAATAGAACATAAAATTATATTAAAAATAAGTATAACAATAGTAAAACAATGAGACAATAAAAATAATGAAATGATGAAAGTACATGATTGAAGAAAGGTAAAATGAATGCTAAAGGTATCTCACCTGCCCGCAGTATCACCGATCAGCAGTTTCTCACAGGCCAACAATATCACCAATATTGCCACACTGTTAGTGATGCTGGTTTTCACATAAAGTTTAGGGTTAATATATAACTGTAATCATCAAGCAAAGGTATTGCAGAGGATACTTTTTCATTTGGTTGCACATATTCCATTGAATTGTGCTTCATTCTGGGAAAAGGTGTTTCTTTAGAATTGTTGGCTGTAGGACTTGGCCAAGTGGCAGCACCAAGGACACCAAGGTTGTAGGCTAGTTTGAGACATCTAAAAACATTCCAGAAGACAATGGCAAACCACTTTTGTATCACTGCAAAGAAAACCATGTCCGGGAGGTCACAGGAATCAAGCCAGACTTGAAGGAAATTTTAAGGAAATTATGTGAAGCAGCATATTTTAGGAACATTTATATCAACTGAATTAACCAATCACTCAAATAAATGTGCAGGTTGATTAAATATTTCTTCAAAGGGGTGACAGATTATCAAAATTATTATAAAGTGAATGCTTCTCACATCTCCTAATTCTGGAGATATCTTAATTTGAACACCATGAAAAACGCTTTCCCGGTATTTAGAACAAAACATTAAAAACAAATCTGCTGGCTCAGACTAAATATCCATCTAGTTCAGTATTCTGTATCTAATTTTAAGCCTGTCTTGGAGCTATTAATGGTGTCATGAGGCAAGGAATTAGAAATCCAGGATCCTGTCAGAAGAATAATTTGGGAGAATCCCAAACATGGCTTACTGACCACATTGTGAATTAAATGAAGAGCATTATTCTTTTGAATTCTTCCTGGAATAAATCCAGAATTTAAACAAGCATGGAGATGGACCAGTGGTTAAGTCACCAGGCTAGAAAAAGGGAAACCATTAATTCAAGTCCTGCCTTAGCCATGAAAGCCAGTCAATTTTTCTCAGTCCAACCCATCTCACAGTTGTTGTGTGAAAACAGGAGGAGGAAGATGTGTTAGATGTGTCATTATTTTGAGTTATTTGTAAAAATAATAAAAGTATGTTACACATTTTAAAAAATGGAGACACCCATTCGCCAAGACTAGTACAGCCTACTCAGTCACTTGCTCTGTTGCTTTCTTCAAGACTTCTTTTTACAGTTATCAGCAAGAACCTTAGTTGATTCTTCACCACTTTAACTCACAATCCTACTTTGATTGCCCCATATTTCTTCACCAACGGAGTGTCTGAAAAGAGTATATTTTCAGGCACATCAGAGGAGCGCTAGTAAAAATGCTTATGTTTGGCCATCCATAATTTCTTCCTGAGGAAACTGCAGAGAAAGTGCAAGGATGACACAAACTGTGGTGGAAGAAGATATATGCCATTTGAATATGACTCTCCTGGGAAAATTGTTTCAGCATCCTTCTGGCTCTTTGAAGTGTCTCTTGCTTGGGAAGTGAATGACACTGGAGGCATGGCTGGGTTTTAGCACTACTCTCAAAAATGTCATACAACCTTCTGAAGATGATTAAAGCAAAATCGAGTTCATGCTCTCTAATGTATTCCCAGATTATTTTAAATTTAGGTAATTTCTGTCAGTCATTCCTTTATCATTTTATTGCCGCATCAGCTGCTATAGATGCTATACCTAAAGACTGAGGTTCACTTTAGCCATCACAACAAACAACTACTGTATTTATAAATAATTTTAGAATGAATTCATTTAAACAGCTTTCACTGCAGTATCAGGCCTATCTGATGAATTCTATCAAACACTGTCTCTTAATCAAGGGTAATGTATTTTAACTACAATTGTGTAGGAAGTTCAATGTATGAAATCACATATATTTCTCAAAAAAAATAAATGCTGCTTACGTTTCCAAATCAAGAATTATTTAGAAGAAAAATTCAACATAATCATGATAGGTTAAAGAAGTGAAATAATGGACTTAGTGCAACTTTGTTTAGTGCAAAGCACTTTGTTTAGAGTAGAGTGGAGTAGAGTGGAGTAGAGTGAATAGAGAATAGAATACTTTATTGGCCAAGTGTGATTAGACACACAAGGAATTTGTCTCCAGTGCATATGGTCTCAGTGTACATGCAAAGAACAAAGTAATAGTCATAATTACAAAGGATAAGCAAGGGGTTAGATGAGGAGACCCAAACTCATTGGCAGGCTCACGCTGCAATGAACAAGAACAGACATTCAATTTTGTACCTACTAAGTTTGTTGGACAAGCAGGCTCAAAAATAGCCAGGGAAATGATTGAAGCCTGGGAAACGGGGCCCACTTCAGTCAACAGGAATGCTGATTTATCACCAGCCTATCAAGTGCTTAGAAGGTGAGGACTGGGCAGCACAAGCAAATGACAGCTAATGACTTAAAAGACAGCCATCAACACCCCCCAATCAATATCTAAAAAGCCACTTATAACAGACACTATAAATACCACACACAGAAAAGCACACACTGCTAGAGAAAAATTTCCTGAAAAGGGTTCAAAAGCTCATAAGACAAAATCTCTGGTCCTGGTGACTGACCCAGATTGGATTCTACAAAGGATAATAATCATAATAATGATACCCATAGAGAAGGTAGTGGAACATTTAGTGAAAAATAATTTAGTGAATGTATGAGTACATTTCCTATTAATTTTGCACTGGCCATACTGCACGGCAAGTATTATGTCCATTTCTGGATTTGTACCTATGTTTAAGACAAACTGAAAGATGTTTAGTGGGAGAAATGATGACTAAAAGAGTATATGACAGCATTTTTCAAGTACCTTGAGTAGACCTCAACTTATGACCATTCGATTAGCAACCATTCAAAATTGCAGCAGACCCTTCAAAAGGTACTTATGACCCAACAGCCAGTTCCCTCCCATAGTCATGTGATCACATTTTGTGCACTCAACAATTGGCCTCCATTTATGGTTGGTTGCAGCATCCTACAGTCATGTGATTGCAGTTTATGACATTTTTCCTGAAAACCAGTATTCACTTCCAGTGCTTAATGACCACTGCTGAAAAGGTTTAAAATTGGGTCTAGTCACGTGATCTTCTGCTTTATGATAATCTGTCACAATTTACAACCATAATGGGCAGGTTCCATTGTCTCAAGTCAAGGACTACCTGCGTTCTGAAGAGGTATCACATTAAAGAAGGCAGCGTCCTGTTTGTATCATCAAATGTGAAGGAAATATGTTCTAATGGTAAGAGCAGTTTAATGGAACCAATTAATAAAAGTAATGACCTTTAGATTACTGGATAACCATCTGCCATTGATATTTCTGCACTGCGTAGGTGGTTGGACTTAATCTCCAAAATGGCTCCTTCCAACCTCTGCAATTCTTTCCTTCAGGTACAGCTGTTCAAACAGAGCCTTGTTTTTCGACAGTCTTTCAAGTTTCAAGTAAAGTAGGGCATCAGCATTTTATATTCAGTTACCCATAGGATGGGATGAGAATTATAGAAGGAACTATTAGAGACCCAAGGCTCATAAAATATATTAAATCTCCTCTGAGATCAGAGTGGTGTCCAATTTTGGGAGGAGAAATGTTACATAATCCCCCTTTTGTTCTCTGTTAGCTTCTGAGACTGAGAAGACGATGAAAGCATAATGAATGTTATACATGGAACATTTCAGGAATCATAACTGCTTACAATAGTCCAATTATCTTCTTGCCTAATGCACCCTCCTCAAATTGGCCCATGAATTTAGTTCAGCTTTGGCTAAACAGCTTTACTTGCTTCTCTCTGGACCCAGTTAGTTACAATTTTACATTGGCATCTTAAAAGGCGAGCCAATTTTAAAGCAGTGAAACCACGTGCCATGTATTAATTGAGTTTATCATAAATTTGTCAAGAAATAAAAGATCCTTGATGGTAGAAAGGAGAAGTCTCCTGAATGAATGGTAGAGAAATAATGTAACATTTTATGTACTGATTAACATCTATTCTGGTACAGGACATAAACTGGGGAACTCACCAAGATGCTGATGTAACAATAACATGTATTAAGAGCAGGAACTGCATGCCCAACTGAAAACACTTAAGTTATCGTTTGAGTTCCTGCTTGAATAATGCTTCCATTAGTGCCCTTAGCTTCTTTCTATAATATACAGTATGCCATTATCTGTATTCAGAGATCCACTGCAAACTTAGATATTGAGGTAAACTTTCTATTTCATATTTAGGATCTGTTTTTTGCGTTGGGATTTGGATTTTTAAAAAGACTTGAAAGTTGGTTTAGAATAAATAAATATTGGCCACTTTTGATATTGTAATTCAACCTAGAAACTCACAAGCTTTCATTTAACCTAATAAACATATTAATTTAATAAAGTTTTTTTCTGCTCCCTCTCTGTGCTAACCACCCTAGGTCAACACAGCTGTGTTTACTTTCCAGCACTCCAAGGACCATCCTATATTTACTTCACTGTTTAAAGCTATTATAATTGTTCATTTTTTATCGTCCCAGAAGTAGAATCCTTTCCCCACCTTCCGTTTCTGTACAGGTGGTCCTCATTTACTGATCACAAATGGGACCATTAGTGACACAGTCATAAAATAAAACATCACATTACCATGACCTCAGTTTCAGCTGTGATGGTTAAGCAAATCACTGTGGTTTGTGAAGTGTGATGATGTCACATGACCACGACTTGACAATTTCTTTCCAGCTTCCCCATTTCCCTTGCATGTTGGAAGCTACCTGTGAAGGCCACAGATGGAGATTGCATGACTGTGGGATGCTGTGATCATTGTAAATGTGTGCCTGTTGCCCAGAATCCAAATCACAGTCTCATTGTCAGCATTCCAAGTAACACATCCAGAGAAATCAGAACTTCAAGGCAGGAACACTCCTCAGAGAACATGTTTATTGGATACATTATATCTGCATACCCAACTCTAAAAGTTCCCAATGGTTACCATGTAATTAAAACAGCAAAAAATTTCCTCCCCAGGTATCACATTGTCGCATCTAAGCAGTTGGCGGGCTCCCTCGACCACTTCTGCTCCTCCTTCAATTGCCACCTGTTGGGATGACCTTGGTTCCCACGGGAGAGCTCTTTATTTTGTCTATGAGACAGTCTAGCTATTTCCCCTCATCCTCCCTCCATCCATAGTGTGTGGCAACTATGAAGTAGCACAAAATGGCTTCAGCCAGGTTCGATTGAGAGTTGACTCTCATGACCTCAGGGACACCGACTACAATGGCTACCATTTCAATGACCCGGTTAAAAGTTTCCTTTTTCAGTGCTATCATAACTTCAACCAGTTTCTGAACAAGCAGTCAGTAAATGAGGACTATTTGTATAAGTTCCTTTCTCAGTTCCTCTCCTGTGAATTGAAATAGAAATCCTTTCTGGGTCAGGAATAAGATTGGGAAATATCCCTGTGTTGTAATAGAGAGGCAGTTCAGAGACCTTTACACTCATGCCAACAGGCACATTTAGAGACATATCAAAGAAACGTTATGCTCAAATTAGTTCAACCATACCAAGGACATATTAGGTCCATAGAGACATACTGAATATTGAATATATTGGTAGCATCCTTTGAATTTCCATGCTTAGCTATTTCTAAAACAAAAGTGTAGAATTGACCTATGAATACCCTTTAAAAGCAGCACACTGCTTTCAGATAGTAAGCCGTTTGGACATTATATGTGTTTTTTTAGTCTTCCACTTTTTTTCTTGGAAGGAAAAAACACCATATTTGGGTTTCTGTTATAAGTGACGGACAATGTGACCTGAGTTTAAATAGACTCCAGAGGTTGGTAGAGGACAGGAAGGCCTCGAGGAATGTTGTCCATGTGGTCACGATGGGTAAGACACAACTTTGCAACTAACAACAACAACAACAATGTGTCCTCCTTCCATTTAAACCAAGTTACCTCATTAAAAGAACATGGATGAACTATACCAGTTCTGATTTAAGAGAAGCAGTCTTGAAGTCAAGGGAAGAGCAAAGAATAATCTCAGTGTGCTGGGATTATCTGTATGCTATTAAAAGTCTTGTATCTGTAACCTTTAACTGGATGAAACAGTGCATCATAAGGCAACAATTTTTGAACTGAGATATCTCCAATGGGCTAACTAACAGAACGTATTAGAATTCTGGAACCCATGACTGCTCTGGGATTAAAATTTGCCAAATTTGTGGTTGCTTCAGTGTTGTCATGCTGCCACCTGGAGGTTTAATAGACCAGTTCCTCTCTAGCCCTCTGGACACCAAGTAGACTTGTCCCACCATTAGTGACACTAGAGGACTGTCAGCTACTGTCGAGCTGGTAAGAAACAGAATTCATTCCCTCTCTCACTGCTTTTTTTGTCATTGGTCATTCTATTTCTCTGTTTAGGTAAAGAAATATCTCTGAAATGAGGACCCAACAGATCACCAATTGTCTAGTTACTCATAAAAGTTTCTTGTTATAGATGTTTTACAGTTTTACAGTGAGAAGTACATAAAAACTAAATGGTTACAATCTGATTACAGAAACTATAGAAATTCTAACCCTAATGATATACTGGAAAATTATTATTTCTATGGCATTAACTCATTTGTATCCTATTTTTATCCATATCTTTTGTTCTTTTTCCTTCCTTGATTATGTATGCTCCTAAAATGCCTAACAAAAGCATACATATATTTAAAAAGTAATGTTGTGATGTCTACAATCATAGCATAATGTTATAAAATTAGGGCATGCCTGGAAAAAGGAATCCATGCACATCTATTCACATAATCTGAGATTCAGTTTCTGTTTGCATTTTATTTCTGACGATCTCTATAATGGAATGTATGGATGACCTTGAAGAAAGAGGAGAAGAAATACTGCCAAAGAAACAATCAGACTGGAGAGGTGGAAGTGCTCTGTGGCTTAACAGTCAAAAAATGAAACTTAGGAAGGACCTATCCTAATGGAACAAGCAGTTAAAAGTGGAGGGTAATGGTTTGTACCTTCAGACTTGCAAGTTTCTGTTAATGTAGCCTTACAATAAAGTAGAATTAGTTCCTCTAATCCTGTTTCCTATCTGGTTTACCTGGGAGGTTGATAATATCTTAACCGGCTTAAGAAAAGCAATTTGTTATTTTGCTTCAGCACTATAGTACTCTATGCAGATAATAATGAAAAATGAACTTGGTTATTTTAACATATGCACACATTGAACACACAAATGCTGTATTCTGTGACATTGAACTATGGGTGTTTAAATAAAATCTGGTACATAGATTTATACACAAAGACCATAAATAAGGCTCTAAAAAGTAGTAGCTTGTTGAACTAAAGCAAGTTCAAAGCATATATCAGGGGAATTAGAATCACATGTTAAATTTAGGATGTCAAATTGATCAGGAGGGAATTGGAATTATACATAAAATAAATAAACATGAAGAGAGTAATGCAGCAAGATCCAGAGAAAATAATGTTTGTCCTTGAGCAAGTTGTGGACTAGAAAGCATTCTGATACAGCATTTCTAGCGAAAATAATAGATCTGACCTCTTTTGCAAAGAAAAATAATAACAGAAAAGAGGAGAGTATAAAGGATTGCTCAGCTCTTGGAAAGAAAACAGGAGAAAAAAAGTTAGAGTCTCCTAAAATCTCCTAAAAGCAGATTGGGAAAAACCCTAAAAGGGAGGAATTGAAGAAATGTGTTGACCAGAAATGAAAGGCAAGTTTTTTGTGGTGAAATTAATGCAGACAAAAAGGACAAATTGGCTTATGGACCAATTAGAAGAATTGGGGTTAATACATAAGTATTAAATTCTTGCCTTATAGCTTGAATAGGTTAGAAACTGGATGATAGGAATCATTGTTCCTTTCCAAATCCAGAAGCTAGCAAAGGCCTTTCATTTCTTCCTTGGATTTTAAAAGAAAACAAAACTAACTTCTCCCTGAAGGAAGAAGCTGAAAATCAGGTAAGATGGCAAGAGGAGCCCCGTCTTGTTCCACGCGCCCCAAAGTAATAAGACCTCCCCAAATTAATAAGACCTCCCCAAA
>JANHFT010001526.1:60629-75503 GCA_032467955.1 Pseudoxenodon macrops
ATGGCAAGAGGAGCCCCGTCTTGTTCCACGCGCCCCAAAGTAATAAGACCTCCCCAAATTAATAAGACCTCCCCAAAAATAAGGCCAAGCGCTTATTTTGGGGTTCAAAAAAATATAAGACAGGGTCTTATTTTCAGGGAAACACGGTATTAATATTAACACATGTTAAGTGTTCTTACATCAACAAATATCTTAGCATTGTTGGGCTTGAAACAGCATGGCCTTCCCCCAGACAGACTGCCATGCCATCTTCCAGGATACAGCATTCCAGTTTCTACCCCCAGTTGTGTGTTTATTCGCACCACAACAGTTACCATTCCATTGTCACTGAGCATACTCAATCTCCATAGGGCTGTTTTCAGAGTTCCCTTGAAGAGGTTCATAAGGTTCTGTTTTCACATCTCAAAACCACGGGGTTCCATTACATCTGCTATAACTCCCTCTTGTGTATAAATGTCAACTTTTTTGGCAACAGAAGCCTTGGCTCTTTCCTTCGTTGCTCTTTTCTTTGACATTGAACTTAGTTAATGTTTTACATTCTGAGTTTTATTCTCTTTTATCTTTTAAAATATGACTTGTGCCAAAATCTTTCAGGTATGACTTTGATGTTCAGTTTTTGTGATGTCTTAAGGCATGGGGGAGCTGCATGCATATTCAAAGTTGCTGAAGTCCTTAATGACACCGTGGCTTCTTACCCAATTCTATATGTAATGAAGGGTGGTGGAAAAACAAAGAATTAAAATAAGATGTGCGAAAGAGCCAGCCATGTCCTGCCAGTACTGACTGAGTCTGACTTAAATTATTTGTTGAGGACTTTTACATCAAGAATTAAAAAGTTGCATTGCTACCATTTAAAACTTTCACCAACTTCCACCTTGCTTGCTTTCAGATACTTGAAAAAGGAAATCTTATGGCCAGGTTAAATGGAATAGTCTCTTCCCCCACAAGAAGGAAGATAGAAAGTATGGACAGTGTGACCATAGAGCTTAATGGCTAGACCGTCATGTGATTGGAATTCCTATATTTGTCTCTTCTCCTTTCATTTTTTGTGGCTTAATATAAACATAAAAATGAAAAGAGGAAGGAAGAGAAATAAATGTTTTAATAATAACTTAAGCCTATCCAGTGGAACTGGGGCTGCTTTTTCCTAATTATCAAAATCTCATGAACTTTGCCAATCTTGTGAGATTTCAGCCATATTGTTATTTTATTTTATTTTACTTGGTACCCAGTGCCTGTAGATGGTTTTGTGTGCTTGTGCACAGACAACATCGTATTTAGCTGATTTATTCCATTGTGCCGGCCAGATTAGTCAGTCTTAGAGTAGAAGAATATTAAAGAAGATGATATTGAACAATAGAAGCATGAAACCAACATCTAGGACTTACATAATTCAACCATATTAAAGCTATTTAGAATGTATTGATATTCATACGCTATTACTCATAAGCAGAAGAATCCTTCTTTGTGACATTAGTGAATTTCTTCAGAGGTTTTACATGCTAAAGAAGTCCTCCACCATGATTGAACTAATCACTCAGCGCTACAGAAAGTGAAAAGCATAATGGACTATCTGCAGTCAGTCCAGCGGTTGACTGAGTCACAATCACCACCTCATTTTTCCAATCTAAATTTAGAAATACCAAAAGATGAAAAATGGTCCATTTTGAGGAACTGACATTTTTTGTTTGAAGTCTTTGATCTGCCGCTTCAACCTCATAAACAGCTGTAAATAATTGACCCAATATTTTAAAATAGTTGGGAGAGATAGATGGGGATTGTGAAAGAGATAAATGTGGCATGGCTGAACATTCATTTTTTATAAAACTGATATGCCAGCACACTGAAAGATTTATCCAGCACTCGGATGATTTGAAGCAAGATATCATTGATTACTTTTAGCTGCTGAGTTAGACTGCAATTCTATACACACTCTTACTAGTGATAAACTGCCATTGAACTGAATAAGACTTCTCTTAAATTAAATCTTCAAGGATTGGGCTGTTTTTTAAAAGAATCTGCTTGCCAAGATATGTAATTCAGAGGACAATCAACTGAATAAATACGTGTTGAGTTTATTAATCATTTGTTTTGTTAATAATTGACTGCATTTGAATAAATGCAGGTAGTGTCAAAAGTTCAAGAAAAAGAATCTCGTTGAGAGAATGAGCAAAGTAACACTAACTATGCATCATTGAAAGGAAAGCCCATCTGGTATAATTTTAATGTGTTTTGTGCACATTTTTTTTTAAAAAAACAAAGATTTTACTGCAGCTTCTTCAGTTAAAACTGATGAATTTGTGATTTAAACTGGTTGAATTTTTAGGAAGACATTAAATTGAAAATATTAAAATATGCTTCTTGGCCCTTATATGGTGTAAGGACAGTGATCATTGTGCTCTAGTGCCAAATACTTTGGAATAGAAATTTGGGGTTTGTTTATGGAGAGAAATTCAGTTTTTTGCTCACACAGAGCATAACTTAACCATACAACATTTAGCAGATAATCACTTTTAGTTACATAACACTGACATCAAGAAAAACAACAACTGAGAAGGGACACAAATCAGTAATAGGACAAAATGAAAATATAGCAGACAAATAAAGCCCTCTCCCCATGGGATGAATGTTTGATCACATCCAAAATGCCTGCAAAAATCTATCAGCAGTTTGTAATAGATATTTTTGAGGGGTAAAAGGTGGAGACACTCAGAGCTTAAGCTCAGTGGAGAATCTCCACACATCCTGCTCCTATTTAGGCCTGTCTTTTTTTTTAAAAAGCAGCAAAACTGTTCTCTGCTATGTAGGGTTTCTGATTGATTTGGCTCTTGCCTGCATGAACTGTAGTCATTTATGCAAATATCTTCTGGAGTGGCTGAGAAATTATGCTTCAAACCAAGTGAAATCATTCGGGCTGTGCAAATAAAATAATTTTTTTATCACTTACGCCATTATGGCAATGAATCTTGAACTTCCTGGAGTAATCCTAAAACCTAGCACCAGGGGTGGATTCTTCCAATTTGTCGGCATACTGTTTACATGCAACAGCTGATTCTTCACTATCCCTCTGTTACTTCAGACCTTTTTTCTTTCCTTCATACTGAGAAGAACTAATGTGAACTCTCTACTGATGGATAGTCAATACAGGGTTAAATTCCTCTCTGTGACAGGATGGGAGGGACGAATGATTCGCAGGGGTGTCAAAGTGGTGGCCCATGGGCCAGATGCGTCATGCGCAGGCAACACCCACCCCAGCTCCACAAAGGGGAAAAACATCACGAAATGTCACATGACAACAGTGTGACACGGCGAGTTTGACATCTGTAATTTAGAGGAAAGGCAATTGAGTTAGTTGATAGATAGGAAAATGTAAAAGGGAAGCTTAGTGGTCTTTATTCAACAGTTCACAAGGAGGTTAAGGTAAAGTCTCATAAAGATTTAATGGACATGACCTCAAAAAAAAATTTTTTAATAGTTTGGTGTCAGATGTAGAGAGAAAGACCTTGACAGAGATAGATAAGATCCATTCCCAGGGTGATGGGATAAAACATATTTGAAGTTCACAACAGACATTTGGACATCCCAAAGGTGCTTTTTCAAGAGACAACTGAACTTTCTGGTTTTTCTTTGAAGACGTTTCGCTTCTCATCCAAGAAGCTTCTACAGCTCTGGCTGGATGGTGGGGAGTGGAAGGATTTATACTCCATGCAGGCAGAATGCAGATGGTATAAATCTTTCCATTCCTCACCATCCAGACAGAGCTGAGGAAGCTTCTTAGATAAGAAACGAAACATCTTCAAAGAAAAACCAGAAAGTCCAGTTGCCTCTTGAAAAAACACTTTTGGGACAACCATGACCTGGATGCCTGAGAATCTCCATACATATGTAACATTTGTAAGTGAGTCAGAGAGGAACTTTTTCACTGAACAATAAGGAGGAGGAGGAGGAGATACTGCACAGATTTAAAAGATTCTGTTATTACAGTTAATCTCAATGAAAAACGTTTTAGCCTTCTATTGGAGCTAATTTCTTGATTTAGGTCTATTTACTCAAAGTGACATTAATTTCTTTTGGGCTTAAAAAAATATCTCTGCCACATCGGAATATCTTGACAGTCTCCCATGCAAAAGCAAGTCTGACCTGTTTTTGAAGTCAAGGCAATGTCAGTTGGCTGTCGTCATGTGTTGGGGCATGTATGTGAATATAACAGTGGAAGATTGGGAATTCAGGTTGGGTTTTTTGGTTTGGTTTGGTTTTTGATTTACAGAAGTATAGAAACTCAGGATTGGAGCCTTTCATCAAAATATAAAAGGAGCATTATGTTACTGCAATGCAAATTCCATCCCTCTTGTATGTGCAGCAATGCACACATAAGGGAGGCTTCTCTGAAGCAGTGGTGAAATCCAATTTTTTTTACTACCGGTTCTGTGGGCATGGCTTAGTGGGCATAGTGTGGCTTGGTGGGCGTGACAAAATCCCCATTCCCTCCCTACTCCTGGGGGAAGGATACTGAAAAATCTCCATTCCCACCCCACTCTGGGGCCAGCAGAGGTGGTATTTGCCATTTCTCCGAACTACTCAAAATGTCCGCTACTGGTTCTCCAGAACTGTCAGAACCTGCTGGATTTCACCTCTGCTCTGAAGCATATTCTAAGTACTAAGCACATGCTCACTAATATAAAATACCATGCAGCTGTGATAGAAGCAAGGAACAATAATTATTGCCACCAGTTTAGTACACTACATGAAGAATCAGCGCAAACTAAATGGAGGCCAAAATAGTGAGTGAAACTCTCTTGATAGCTATGCAACTCCCTCAATGCACAACCAGCTGTTTTGTAAGCAGATGAGCAGATCTGGCATGTTATCCCCATTTTCCATGAGTTCTGACTTGAATGTTCCTTTTGATTGGTTTAAATATTCAAGCATACAGTTGGGAGTGAAAACTTTCTCAATTGGGGATTGACCTTTCCTGCTTCTTGCTGCCAAATTAAATAGCAATTGTACACATTTCAGACCTAAAACCTCATCTTGTTTTTATGGTTTGTGGTGAGGACCAGAGGGTTCATTAATTTTATTATTAATAATAATTTTCTATCCTGACCAGTGCTTATTTAATTGGTGTCGATTAGATAAAATTAAAACTGAATTTCCATTAGGAGAAATTTATGAAATCATTAGTTAGAACAGTTAGTCAACATTATCAGCTGGAACTAAAATCTTGAAAAACAGACATGCTTTTTCCAAGAATTACTCACAAAAATGGTAAATTCAGAATTGAATCAAGTGGGACCTATCTGTTCACAGAATCAAAAATCACTTGAGAAAATAATGTGAAGCCCTCCCTAATAATAGATCAATGAATGATTTTTTAAAACTTTCTCATTGAAAAAATCAATTTATTTGAAATTATATTTATTGTAGAAGACACATGCAGCACAATAACATTTTCATCCTTCTGAAAATCTGAAAAGCATCTGGTAACCACAAGCAAGGTTTATTATATGTGTATTCCAGGGTAAGATAAGAGAAAGAGAAAATATCATTTTTACTGTCTCATGAGACTTGTCCTATTGCTTTCTGCTTGTTGTTCTGAATTATAAACGGCATTTCTCTGAGGTGTAATAAAATAATTTTAAAGAGTGTAAAACAAGCCACTTTCTTACTTATTTCACACAAGCTTCTCCCAAAGCGTTGCGTCTTTATTTTTGGCCAGAAAAATAATGGTTTTTTTTCCAAATTCTCAAAAGGTTGCCTTGTCATTTCAAAAGTTGGTATGAAGAAATCTTACATTTTGTTATGATGTTCTTTCTTCTATATGCTGCATGCTCACTAAGAGATGCAGTGTTTGTCCTATAGCAGAAAAATATTCTTTGACTTCAGATTTGCCACTATGAACTATTAGAATGTATATTATTTCTACTGCATTATTCTTCTCAAGGAATTCTACACTTGGAGTCATATCTGGTGAGGAATAGTGAATTGACATTCCATGAATCTCAGGAGACATTACTGTCAAAAAGACAGCTGGATATTAGATTCAGACTCTGAAAATTCTTTCTGGATTAAAGACAGATTTTGAGATTAACCATATATACTCCAGGCAAGTGGTTTTTTGTGAATAGAAAGCAGAAACTGACATTTTTACAGTCTTTTGCTGGGAGTTGCAGGATTCCATCATGCTGTGAGCTGTTAATATAGCCTTTTATTAACTCAGTGTTTGAGTAAACCTCATCTTTTTAATCACTTTGGAATGTATTATTTGCCAAGATTTGAAGAACCTTCAGAATCGCAAGTTTAGTATTTGCTGGATGAGTTGCTCTTCACTCTATTTAGAAAGAAAGTTATGTGTTTAAAGGACATAATTTTCTTTAACACAAAATACGTATAGCAAAAGGGTGATTACAGTATTAATTTCGGGGGCAGATTAAATGGATTAAGAGTTCAGATGAATTTGAATTAAATAAAGACTGTGAAGTTAATTATGGAGATATAAATATTGAAGTTGCTATTTAACTTTGGTTAGACTTTGGCTGATTAATAAGGAAATCTGAAGATATTGAGACAGATTTAGAGAAAATGGGTTGGGATATGGGATGAAAAATGCAAATGGTTGCAATTTAAGGTCCAGTGATAATGTTGACCCTACTTGCTGAGGATGAAGGGGGAAGTTTCTTCTAATTTATTAGTCCTTTTTCTTCCTCTTGTTTTCTTTTGGAGTTTTTCTGAACTTTTTCATATATACAGTAAATAAATGTATTTTATATTAGGTTGTTGCATTAGTTTTATTTGTTTAATATAATCCTCAATAAAATTATTCAGGGAAGAAAAGGAATTCTCCACAAGTTTAAATGCAGCCAGGCATCACCATTCTATAGGAGATAAGATTCTGTTGCTTTTTTTCCCCAGAAATAGAGTTATGGAATACTGAGTGTCAGAAATAAAGATTTTTCTATCCAGTATTGTACCTTAATCCAAGAGAGACAACTTGGTTCCATATTACAGAATGACTCAATCATTAAAATTGATGCTTTGTAAATTTATTGTTGAAAGAATATGTGGAAATGCAACTAGCTGAACCAAATCTTTAGGGTGACA
Source organism: Pseudoxenodon macrops (assembly GCA_032467955.1). Lineage (NCBI taxonomy): Eukaryota > Metazoa > Chordata > Lepidosauria > Squamata > Pseudoxenodontidae > Pseudoxenodon > Pseudoxenodon macrops. Next base: position 67,728 of record JANHFT010001526.1, read on the forward strand.
TTATCTCTGGGGTAACTAAGAAATTGAGCCTGTAGTCAGATGCGACAGATGACTTAGTACAAAGTCCCTGAACTACAGATCAAGAAATTACAGAGTTTTCCAAAAACATGTATAATTCATAGCAGAAGATTTACAACTGTAATTGAGCCTGGAATTACGGTATTAAATCATTACAGTCATAAGTGAAGGCACTCAGGTACATTTACTCAGAAGTAAATTTCCAGCTTTTTCCATGGCAGTCATTAAGTGAATACTGTAATCATTAAGCAATGCCATGGTCATTAAGAGAACGGCAGGGTTGCTAAGTGAACACCACAGGTAAGTAAACACTGCAGTTGTTAAGCAAATGCCACAATCATTAGGTGAATGCCATGATCGTTAAGCAAATGCCACAATTGTTAAGTAAATCCATTAATTTGAATGCCTATTTTATTTCTGGAAACTGACCAAAACAAATTCATGAATTGAGGTCATGTGACTGTGGAACACCACAAGTTGTAACTCTAATCGACCCAACGTGTTCATTGACTGGGTTAATGTGACCATTTATGATGGCCAGGTCTGTTTTATGGGCCATAAAGCTCACCTTCTTATGACCATTGTATCTTCAAACAGTGGTACAATGAGTGATTATTAAACGAGGACTATCTGCATGTAGAAATCTGGGGTTACTTATTTATTTAGAAGTCTATCCTCTTTTTGATAATGCAGATATAAGAGCACACAAGCATATTATTAAATGCAGAGCACAGTACAATCCTTTTAAGATGAAGGTAAAGGTTCTTCTCGTGCATATGCTGGTCGTTTCCGACTCTAGGGGGCAGTGTTCATCTCTGTTTCAAAGCTGGAGAGCCAGCACTGTCCAAAGACATCTCTGTGGTCATATGGTTGGCATGACTAAATGCCAGAGGCGCATGGAACATTGTTACCTTCCCACCAAAGGTGGTCCTTAGTTTTTTACTTCCATTTTTTACGTGCTTTCGAACTGCTAGGCTAGCAGAAGCTGGGACAAATAATGGGAGCTCACTCCATTATGTGGCACTAGGGATTTGAACTGCTGAACTGCCGACCTTTTGATCAACAAGCCCAGTGTCTTAGCCACTGAGCCTCCACACAATCCTTTTAGACCCCAGTCAAATCCTCATTTTTCATTTTCAGCTTAGGATAAGGTTGCATGTTACTCTGAGGCAACAAAGACTGCAAATGATGGTAATTTTTCCAGAATGCCTTGGATCAATGCTGCATCGGAGATACTGGGAAGAGGATGAATTCCAGGTAGCAACTGGATCATTCTAATTATTAAAAGGAGAGAAAGAGGGAAGGGAAGAGAAAGAGAAACTAAAACTACATCACCCCAAGTAAGCCCTACCATTCCAAATAAACAAACATGCACATACCCCAACTGCTTAAAACTGTCATGAAACAAGGAATATGGAGGATAGAATTCTGCTTTATCAGTAAGTTACTTGTATGAAAGAACAGAAGAGAAATGGATAGTGTCAGCCAGAGGTGGGTTCCTGCCAGTTCGGACTGGTTTGCTAGAACCGGTAGTGGGAATTTCCCCCCGTTCACCGAACTGGCAGTGACGGCCAGCTGTACACGCCCCCGAACTGGTCCTCCAGCTGAAAATCAGTCCTCCCAGTGGAAATAGCTTTGAAAATAACCCTCTGCGCGTACTATCCAGATGTGACGGGGGCAGCGTGTGAGCACAAAACACACATTTCGATCGTGACCCGAACCAGTAGGAAAGGTAAGTAGAACCCACCCCTCCCTAGTAAGCCCTCCCTAGTAAACCTGAAAGGAAAATAATTCTGCTTTATTGTAAGGCTAATTAATAGAATCTTGCATGTCTGACAGTAAAACCTTTTCTGTTTTAACTGCTTGATCCATTATGGCAGATGCTGCCTAAGTTTCTTTCTCTGATTTATGAACCACTTGAGGTTTCTACCCTTCTTCTCTGATTCCTAAGTAGTATCTATTCCCCTCTTTCCCCAAGGTCATTCTCACATTCCATTGCAAATGGAGAAATAAGACATAACTACAGACTTCCTAATTCTTGTCATAGGCACATATACATGGAGAGGAAAAACAGGGCTGTGATTTGAGTCCAATGTCCTCCAGTCCACGGCTGAACCTTATAGATGCTTTACAAAAGACTGTCCTCAAGGTAGGCTTGATGTCATTTTGATATCAAACAGCTATGGCGGGGTAGTGGTTGGAATGCTGTATAGCAATTGCAGGATAACTCTGCTCGACGCCATGAGTTCAGTCCTCACAGACTCAAGGTTGACTTAGCCTTCCATCTTTCCAACGTCAGTAAAATGAGGACCCAGATTGTTGGGGGCAATAGACTGACTCTGTAAACCACTTAGAAAGCACTGTGAAGTGTATGTAAGTCTAAGTGCTATTGCTATTGTTATCATTTTAATTGCAATTTACTTAAGGGTTTAGAAAATAGGGTTTAATGCTGAGACCTATTTGCTAACAATCCCTAGTACTGTGCACCTAGATGACATTTAACCCCAAATTCTTACAAGGAGTATCTGACTCATTTCTTAAATCTGAACTAATTCAGCTGTACATCTGCATTCTTGCATTTTTTTCCCCTGGATCGATTAAGGGGAATTCACTATCCAAATTCCATTAGTCAAACACAGGCTCAAAAGAAGCATAAATGCAGCCAGCAATAGTATTTTGTGTACATTCATTCCATACAGTGGTAGAAACCACTAATGCCAGTGAATAAGTGATTTTATTTTTCTGTATATTGATCTAGCATAGCAAAATGCTTTCTAACTAATCTTTAACAAAAGTGTTTGGGATTTGTATGTTCTATTTTGTAAAATACATATGGGAAACTTTTGTTATTTTTTTAACATACTGGTCAAGGACTGAAGCAACATATTTCTATGCTTGTTATTTCTGCTCCAGTGCTCTGTCTCATGGTGGGTTGTTAAAGAGTTAGTAAATGAATGTGTTAAATAAAGTTTATTATGTAACAGTAACACAATCTATTGAGAAGGTTCTTTTCCCTTTTGCTGTGGATGTCCACTGAATTATTCAAATGTTAACATACTTATGAAATTTACATAACCCAAATAAGATCCTAGCTTAATTACAATGGGGAGCAATTATTATTTTTAATTTGCACAATGGATTATGCATTTTACTGAAATAGTTCAAATAAAAAATTCTTACACTGACATGTTATATCCCCAAAATCTGAAAGAGTCTGCTTACTCACCATTTCTCTCTCTCCCAAAGAGCCATGAATTTAGCAATTCAGTGTTAATAATTTTTATTGGAAGTTCTGCATTGCACAACAAACAAAAATTAAAAATGGTTAATTGAAAAATTCTGCTGAGGTTTCAAGCAGTGATGTGCAAAACCAAAAACTGCATTGCTGTAAGTCTTGTCCTGCTGTAATGCAACCTACAACTGAGGAGAAATTTCCTGACATTTAGAACAATTAATCAGTGTGTGCTCCGTCACTGGAAGATTTTAAGAAGAGATTGGACAACCATTTATTTGAAATGGTGTAGGGCAGAGGTATCAAGCTCGATTTCATTGAGGGCCACATCAGGGCTGTGTTTGACCTCGGAGGGCTGGGGTGGGTGTGGCCAGTTCAACATCACTCATGTCAGGGGCGCCTGTGGTGGCTCAAGCACTCTGCCAGTGAAAACAGGCTCCCGAGCTCCGTTTTTGGCTGCGATGGCCTCCTGCAACCCTCTGCCAATGAAAACAGAGCTCAGGAGGGCCGCATGAGGCCCTTTCGAACTTATTTTCACTGGCAGAGGCACCATGGGCCGGTCCATTGCTGTTTCTAGGGGTGCCCCGTGAGCCAGATCTAAGCACCCTGTGGGCAGGATCCGGCCCCTGGACCTTGAGTTTGACATCCCTGGTATAGGGTTTCCTGCTTGAGCAGGAAGTTGGACTAGAAGGCTTCCAACTCTGTTATTCTGAAACTTCTTAAAAGAAGCTTACTTGAGATTGATGAAATACAGTGGCAGGTATGGTCACTAGATTGCAGATTGAAATTATGATTTACTTCCCCAAAGTATTTGAATATTATTTCTGAATGCAGCTGGTTAATGTTTTACTAGAATTACCTTTCCCACACCTGGTTTTCTCCAAAAGTATAGTGTTTGAGAATTCCAGGAGTTCTCAAAATCCCAACATATTTGGAAGTCAGGATTAGAGTCAGTTATATTACTCTGAAAACATAAAAGCGAAGCTTTCCCTTCATATTTACTCAGCCATTTCTAAGGGCGTACTTACCTATTCGCATACTGTGCTTGTATTCTGCATAATACTTCTATGGATGATGTATGAGCAATAACACTATATAAAAACAGTATAAAACCACAACAAAATACCAGAAAGCATTTATCTTTTTTACTATTGTGATGGGGGGTGTTCTTGAAAGATCGGCAGTTTGGCGGTTTGAATCCCTAGTGCTGTGTAACATTCCTTTACATAAGCTCCTGTTACTTGTCCCAGTTTTTCCCAACCTAGCAGTTCGAAAGCATGTAAAAATGTAAGTAGAAAAATAGGGACCACCTTTGGTGGGAAGGTAACAGCATTCCGTACACCTTTGGCATTTAGTCATGCTGGCCACATGACCACGGAGACGTCTTCAGACAGCGCTGGCTCTTCGGCTTTGAAATGGAGATGAGCACCGGTCCCTATAGTCGGGAACGACTAGTACATATGTACCTTTACCTTTTAAAACAAAATGATTGCTACTGATAATCTTGCAGTAATATTTACAATATTCCAGAGCAGTGGTTCTCAACCTGTTGTCCACCAATCCCTGGAGGAGGGCACAATGTCATCACAGAGATATGAAGCAATATTATGATTTACTATAAATTTTGAGTTACGTCTTGTTGGTATATGGCCACAAATGTTATTTAAAGGGGGTCCGTGGGAAAGAACAGGTTGAGATCCACTCTTCTAGAGCAAAAGGGAGAATTCTTGGCCCTCTAAGTCTTGCAGGACTCCATTTCCTCTGAATTCTGGCTATGCCAGCTAGAAATAACATGATAATTCAACAACAATTGGAAGACCAAAGGTATCTTTTGATTTTTGTCCCATGCTGAAAATGGCTGGGGAGAAATACTTGCCTAAGGGGTGAAACTAGACATGATGGTCATCAAAGGGAACAGATCCACATCTCTGCACATGACACATATAAGAAGTGACATTTCAGTCACACTGCACATTTTTTTGGGCTGCAGGCTTTAGGGACCTTAAGGCATAAAAGTGGTGGAAGAATTTATTTCTCTTGTTAACATTATGCCCACCAGCTGCAAACATCCTGGGTGTCATTTACGGAGCATTAATGAGAAAAGATAGCAGAAATCTTTGCTGCTCACAAGAAAGATCATTCAAATATTTCTAATGACAGATTGCAGTTTGCCTTTGCAATCCCCCCCCAAAAAAATATATGGCCTATCCAGATTCTCAACCTGCACAGTCAATGGCCAATTCATGTTTTGCTTTGATGAAATTTACATAGATTTGTTATCTATATTGCCCTGTAATCAGTTCCCAATTTTGCAAAACCTGAACTACGCACTTCACAGCCTATCTTATATATTGTGATGCATTATACTTAACTTTCAAGGAACAATATAGGCAATGATTTCTAATATTTTCTTTGCTGTAATAACATTTCTAATTTTTTTAACTTATTCTTGTACATTTTAATGTATTTTGGGCACTTTTTGCAGGTTTTTTTACCTGTCCATAACTGGTGGTCAAAAAAATAAATTGAATGATTTTTTCTAATTCAATACAACATTAAAAAATAAGCAATAAGGTTATTACAAGATGGCAACAAGATGAAGCATGAAACATAATACAGGTAGTCCTCGACTTATGACCAAAATTATGACCAAAATTTCTGTTGTTAAGTGAGACATTTGATAAATGAATTTTCCCTCATTTTACGACCTTTCATGCCTCCATTGTTAAGTGAATCACTGCAGTTAATAAGTTAACTAATAATTGTCTACCATACACTGGTACAGCTCTCCTCTTACAATCTCTTCGAGAGAAAAAACACCGTATTTTTCAGACTATAAGATGCACCTGAGTATAAAATGCACCTTAGTTTTTGGGGAGGAAAATAGGGGGGAAAATCTGCCTACCAGATAATCATCTGGCTAGCGTTCTTAGTCTGGTCAGCTTCAGCACATTATTTTATCCCCTGGTTAGGACTGAAAAAAAGTTTCTAAAGCACAGCCGATAGAGAGAAGCAATGAAAAAAGCCTGCAAAGCCCAGAAGATCATTAGCATCTGGTTAGGTCTGAAAAAAGGTTCTTCAGAGGGAGTAGCAATGAAAAAAACCTGCAAAGACTTAGGGTTGGAAAAAAAGGTTCTTTGGAGGGAGTAGCAAAGAAAAAAGCCTGCAAAGATCACTTCACTCTTCACTCGCCTCGTTAAGTCTGAAAAAAAGCTTTGAAAAATCTACATTCAGAGTATAAAATGCCCCCAAATTATCAGTCTCTCTTAGGGGGTTAAGTGCACCTTATACTCCCAAAAATATGGTACATGCAATTAGTGGTGGGTTCTAAATTACCTTGCTGCCAGTTCACTGCCTTCCACGCCGCTTGGGCGTGCCTTGTTGGCACGCGCGCGCTTCATGGGTGTGCACATGCGCAGTAGCAAAAAATAAATAAAAAGCCAAAAATAAAAAGCCAAAAATAAGATGGTAATGCATGCGCAGTGCCAGAAACTCAGCTTCTGTGCATGCGCAGAAGAAAAAAACCCAAAAAAATTCAAAAAAAAGTTTTCCCAAAAGAAAATATTAAAAAAAGATGGTCACCAGCGGCCTACTGCCTATTCAGTAGAACTGGTCCAAATCAGTAGGAACCCACCTCTGCATGCAATTTTTGGACAATGTCCTACTGATTTTTGGATATCAAGAGGAAGAGGTTGCCCTTTTTTGTGAAGGAGGAACAATCTGCTTTAGTCCATTCTTTCGATAAGTGCTATGTCTTTTATCAATCTTGGACCTGACTCACAATTGTGGTGGAATGTAGTCTGGATTTCCAGGAGGGAGGAGTTTCTTTGCAGAGGGTTAAAGGCAGGGAAGCCTGAAAAGAAAGACGGTTTAACAATAGTCCCTTCTCTGCTATTCCCATAATATATCTACAGTTGTGCAAATCGTTGCTTTAGTCCAGTGGTAAAATCCAAATATTTTTATTACCGGTTCTGTGGGCGTGGCTTAGTGGATGTGGTGTGACTTGGTGGGCGTGGCTTGATGCCCCTGGCAGGGAAAGGGTACTGTAAAATCTCCATTCCCACCCCAATCTGGGGCTAGCCAGAGGTGGTATTTGCCAGTTCTCCAAGCTACTCAAAACCTGTCAGAACCTTCATCCATGCTTTAGTCTGGCAAAATTGATGTCAAGCTCCAGAGTAGCTTCTTTTTTGTTCTTCACCTGTAGACAATATCTTGCCAGACTAAAGCAACTATTTTTTAGCCATCTGGAAAGCAAAATTAAAGGTTCAAGTCCAGATAAGTTCCACAATAATCCTTTATGGTAGGTTACAGCAAGAAAGACTGACTTAAGTTTCACAAAAACTCTCCTTTTTCAAATTGGACTTGAACCTTTAATTTTAGCTATGTTTAGCTCTTAGCCTTTTTTTGCCAAAGCAAGGACTAATAGCACTGCAGAAATATATTCTCTGAAGATACAGACTTCAGAGAATAATCAGAACTGCAGAAAAAATAATTACTGCCAACCTGCCTTCCATTGAGGACCTGTA
>JANHFT010001526.1:103569-114826 GCA_032467955.1 Pseudoxenodon macrops
TGACAAGAAAGGGGGTAAAATGGGGCAAAACCTACTTAACAAATGTCACTTAGGGGAAAAAATGGTCTCAGTTGTGGCTATATGTCAGGGCTGGGTTCTAATTTACCTTGCCGGCGGTTCCCGTGCCACGTGGGCATGCCATGCACGTGCGCATGCGCAGTAGAAAAAAGGTCAAAAACAAGATGCCAATGCATGTACAGTGCTGGAAACTCGGCTTCTGCGCATGCGCAGAAGAAAACGTTCTGGGGGGGGGGAATTTTTCAAACAAAAATCCCCAAAAAAGAGCAACAGAACTGGCTCCGTGACGTCACCAGTGGCCTACTACCTACTGAGTAGAACCGGTCCGAACCGGTAGGAACCCACCTCTTCTATACGTCGAGGAGTAGATATATCACACAGCCTTAGAAGCGGGAGATTGAAGCATAGTACATTTATTAAAGAATTAGTGGCCTAACATGTAATTAATGTGTCATCCACCATTTCAACCAGGAAGTAATTTAAACTCTAACATGCTGTGCAGGGATGTCCATGTGTATGCGTGTGTCAAGATGGCATCTGTGACCATGTGATCAAACCTCACCAATTTTCTCCATGTGTCACTATGCAATGCATGATAAAAAGAGTGAGTCTTCGATTGCTTGGTTGTAGCTGTCATCTTGACTTGTTTGACCGATCCAGGATGCCTCCATTATTAGTTAATTTTCTCTTGTCTCCCATTCCATCCCATCACATACCTTGCTTGGAAAAGCCAAGTATTCTGAGAAAAAGGACTGAGCTACACTAATTTTAACTTAACTTATTTTGGTTTTTGAACATATGTGAGTCATTTTGAGAGTGGCAAATATCACCATTTTTAATATTGTTTTGTACTCTCCTAGAAAGCCTTGAGTCTACCATCTTGTGTTCTCATTCTTAGCTAGGTTTGTTTGCACTTGGAAATATCATTCGGTCTGCAAATTCCATGGATGCCCAGCTGAGTTAGTTTATCCACATCCACAATTGAGCCCAAAATTTCTATTGCTAGGCAAGGCAATTGTTAAGTGAGTTGCATCTCATTTTACGACCCTTTTTTGCTATCGTTGCTAAGCAAATAATTGCAGTTGTTAAGTGAATCATGAGATTGTTAAGCAAATCTGGCTTCCCCCATTGACTTTGCTTGTCAGAAGCCAGTTGGGAAAGTTACGAAGGGTGGTCACATGATCCCAGGGAGTGCAACTATCATAAATACATGCCAGTTGCCATGCAACCGAATTTGATCATGTGGCTGCAAGGATCGAAAGTGTGAAAAACAGTCATGAATCACATTTCAGTGCCGTTGTAACTTTGAATGGTCACTAAATAGATGGTTGTAAATTACCTATAATCAGGATTATCTGAGGCATTATTTCCACCTTGTTTATTTTTATTACATATAAGCAGTGGTGGGAATCAGCCAGTTCGTACCTATTCGGGAGAACCGGTTGTTAACTTTCTACACAGTTCGGAGAACCAAGTGTTGGAAGAAATCTCATTTTGTTTTTTTCCCCACTTTACAGGGCTCATCCTGTAAGGAAAGCAGGAAGGAAACATTCTGGTGTTGTTTCTAGCCTAATCTTTATTGCCCTGTTTACAAAAACTGCCTATCCGGTTAACAGTTATTACATTATAACAGATAAGGCGAAGCGCCCATCGACATGAGTGACGTTGAGTTAGCCACGCCCACCCAGTCACATGACCACCAAGCCATGCTTACCCAGCTGGGCTGGTTTAACCAATTGTTAAATTATTTGATCATTAGGGCAGAGAACCAGTTGTTAAATTATTTGAATATCTCCACTACATATACAGTAAGCTGTATGATATTTTAGAATTTTTACCCGAATAATCAAATCTGTCAAAAACTCACCTCAGCCCTAGTGAAATGATTTTAGGCTAATTTACATTTGAGTGCATATGAACTCCATATTGCAGATTCAGCCCTGTGGTGGCATAACAAATAGTTGTAGCTGTGTCACCGTGCGGGGAGGATATTGTATTTGCATGACTTCCATCATGACAAGGACAATTTTTAAAAAAAAGTGACTTCGCTGTTTCTACAAGCTTTTTCACAGAAAAAAAAGGCCAGATAAATAGCAAATCTGCATTTGGATTAAATGTCAACTTTAGTGTTTCATTTGGTTTTCAACCAGGGATAGGGTTACGCAAGATTAACCTAACACAAATCTACCGTGTGGTCTCTTTGCATACTTTGACCTTCTCTTCCTGTCATCTCTTGGTTCTGAATTAGAGGCCGTATAAAAAAAAAGTTGAAAATATGTTTTGGATGGCTTAGGCCAGAGGTCTGTCTGGTCCTGAATTAATCTCGTGTCCCACAGCAAGTCAACAGCAGCTGCCGATATAACCTCCGCTCCCCCAGGAGAATTGTCACACCCCTCAGGAGGCAGAGAAATTTATTGCTATTCTCTTATTAATATTCAAAGGCACTATCTCTTCTCTGGGGGGGGAAAATACCCTAAAAATGTAAATGGATGAAATTAACGATCCATTCGATATACACCTGCGGCCAAAAGAATTGGTACCTCTCCACTTTCACCGCAAAGAATCCCCATTAGCCTGGAAATAAGTTGAAACTGACCCTAAGTAAATGGCAACCAACATTCTTTAGTCAGTAGAGCATAGAGCTGACACCTTGCTTTTGATGTATGGTTAAGAACAGGGGTCCTTAACCCTCAGTCTGTGAACCAGCACCAGGCTACAGCATGCCAGAAACTGGGCCACACAAACAAGCGAAGCCCCGTTCGCAGGATGCAGGCAACACAAGAAACCACGCCCCCTCCAGGCTGTGGAACGACTTCTCTCCACAGAACTGGTCCCTGGTGCCCAAAAGATTTGAGGCCGTTGGCTTAACATACAGGTAGCCCTCAATTTACAAGTTTGTTTAGTGACCATTCAAAGTTACAATGGCACTGAAAAAAAGTGACTTGAGATCAGTTTTCACCTGACGGTTGCAGCCTCCCCATGGTCATGTGATCAAAATTCAGTTGCTTGGCAACTGACTCACATTTATGATGGTTGCAGCGTCCCAAGGTCACGTGATTCCCTTTTGCGACCTTCTGACAAGCAAAGTCAAGCCAGATTCACTTAACTTGACTAATTGATTGACTAATTTAACAACTACAGTGATTCACTTAAACAACCGTGGCAAGAAATGTCGTAAAATGAGGTGAACTCACTTAACAAGTGTTTCACAGAAATGTTGGGCTCGATTGTGGTCATACGTTGAGGACTACCTGTATTAATGTATATAATAATTCTTTGGGGAGAAGTGGGTGAGAAAATCCAGAGAAGGGGATATTTCCTGTTTACTGCCCGTCTCAACCTTCCTTCACTTTTGTGTCTAGCAAATAGCCAATGGGATTAAAGAGGTTGATGTGGCAAGGAAAACAGCTGTCTGTGCCCTTCCGGATTGTTATGTATTTTTCCTCTCCTCCCTCACCCCGCAATCCAGCAAGTGGAACATCCCATATGCTCCCTTAAAAGTGGTTTCTTCCTACTGTGCAAACATGTCAGCAAATTGATCAGGGCAAAGAGAACAAAGAATTGAACAAAAGTTTAGAAAGTTCTGGAAACCATGGACTACTTGAGTTAGGGGAGAAGGGGTAGGTGTGGTAGTCACATTAACCTTTGCAGATCCTGATTTATAGCTGTATATGAGTCTCCGATTGCATAAACAATTGTAGATTAATAAAAAAATGAATGTAATACAACTTTTAGATTTCAATTAGAAATGTAGTCAAGAAGTCTCAAAAAATTGAGAGTGAAAATTTTCTGCAGAAGTTTTCATTTTCTTGCAACCGCAAAGACGTTTTGAGGTGAACTTCCCATAAATTCTCATGTAGAAAAAAAATCCTAGTGTTTATATTTTCTTCTATTACACCATGGCAGGTCACAAAAATACTACATAAGGAACAGTTTTCTTCTGATGCATATTGTAAGCAGGTAGTAGTAATACATTTATCTATGGGGTCCTTGATGCTCTCTGAGTTTGGTTATTTTCTTGCAGATGTTTCATTTCATAACCAGGAAACATCATCATCACTGCTCAACCCTGAGCTACAAATATTTTCTTCTGTTGATACATTTATTTGTAAACAGGTGAACAATGGATGCTGTGAGCTTTACTTTTCATTGTAGAAATTCAAAGTAAACTGCCGCATCTAATGCAGCTAATAACAATTTCCACATAATAAGCCGGGGTTCCATGTATGTATGTATGCTGAATTCAAAATCATTCGAAGATGGTTTTCAAAGGCTCCTCATATTTCAGTTTTCAACTAAAAAAAAACACCCAATATTGAATCTTGAATTTTGAGAATGAGCTCAAGAAATCTAAGGCATTTGTACAACGTGCACTGTGCAGACTCTGGCATGGTTTTTGGATATTTCAGCTTTTATTTTAATAAGGAGAACAAACCTAATACATTATATGTTAATAACTCACCAATAACTTGGCAAAGAAGATTTGTTGTTTTTTTCCTTGCCTGAACAAATACCGCTTCTTTCATTCTCTAAAGAACTGACATTTCAGTGAGTGCACCAGGCAAATGTAAAGACACCTTTCTTCTTCTTTTTTTAAATCACAAATCTTATTACAACCTTTAAACTGGGAAATTATATATAAAATATTATATACATAAAAATAAATATATATATCTGAGTAAAAATAACATAGAGCCAGCCTGGTATAGTGGTTAATGTATCAGGCTAGAAACTGGGAGACAATTGCCTCCTTCATAGGGCTGAAAGTGACTTGCCCAGAGTCACCCAGCTGGCCATATGCCTAAAGCAGGATTAGGCAGAATTCATAACCTTCTAATTTCTACCTTGGTGCATTAACCACTAGATCAAATTGATTAGTACCAGGGTCTGGTGCTCCCAGAAACCAAAGCAAGCCATCTCTAACCATAGGGCAGCATTTATTCATGACGGTACTTCAAGAATGGCTCTTTTAAACTGGACAGCTTACAGGGTTATTAACACTTTGTGAAGTTTAATACAAATAAGCCATTTTAATACAAATGTGAAAACCCTAAAGACATTGAGAATCAACGTTAGCAACAAGACCTTGCAAGTTGCAGGGATAAAACGTGCTCCTTTGAATAGAAAAAATCTCAGTCTACACTGAATAACACCTGGCCTAATAGGACAGATAAGGAAGTCTGCATCTGCACGTCAAGATGCACCCTTATAACTATATAAGGGGGTCAAGCTATTTTCCAAAGCATCTGAAGGCCAGACAAGGAGTAATGGATGGAAACTGAACAAGGAGAGATTCAACCTGGAAATAAGGAGACATTTTCTGACAGTGAGAACCAATACAGCTTGCCTGTTGTGGGAGCTTCATCACTGGAAGCTTTCAAGAAGAGACTGGACTGCCGTATGTCAAAAATGGTGTAGGGTCTCCTGCTTGCACGTGAGGTTGGACTAGATGACATACAAGGTCCCTTCCAACTCTGTTAATCTGAATGCACCTAATCTACTGGGATCCTGTTAATTTGCCAATTATGCATCCTATAGTTGGGTTGTGCAAAATCCAACCAGTTAGGTTTTTGATAATTTATTTCAATTAGTTCTTTTAGACAAAAGGAAGCCAATACCTGTTCTGATCTAGGCCTCCCAAGATCATGAAGCAGACTCCTTGTCCTGATTAAAAAAACTCTTTTATTTAGCTTAAAGGGAATTCCTCTCCAGCAAAGTCCCGGCAAACAGTCTTTCATTACATTTCACAACTACAAACCTTTATCAGGCTTGGAGAGTTGCCATGCTGATATCTTCCAGACGCCATGCTGTAGTAGCAATTACTTGCCAAGAAGTCAGGAACAGATCTTAACCCTAATGAATTGAACTAATTGTCTCCTGCAAACTCTCCTCCTCTTCGCTCCTCTTTATTCCCTATGGGAGGGGCCATTCACCATCCACCTGTGCCTTTACTGCCGAGTCTGCCCTTGTTCTTTAGCTGTTCCCTTCTCCTGGCAGCTCTGTGCATGTACACATTAGGAATAGGCTCCAGCTGTTCTTCTGCCCCACTGATATCCAATTCCGAAGGTAGTTGATAACTGTCAGACAGCCCCGGCCCCATCTCTGCCTCCGACATAGAGCACTCATCAGAGCCTTCCCCAGACTCCAGGACTGGCCCATGTTCCTCCCCAACCTCCTCACTGTCTGAGTCAGCCACCAGCTCCACTGGCTGCTGGTGGGCCACAACAATACCCTAAATGCCCTTCTCATTCCCAAATCAACTTTGAGATCCAGCCTGACGCCTTGCGACTTCATTGACACATTTATGGTTGGGTTGGGTTGTTTTCTTGCAGGACTGATTTGCTATTGTCTTATGTCTGCCATTTTTTTTCACTTTATTTTTAAACTCCCCAGTCTTATCTACAGTCTTGAGACTTCCTGGTGATCTCCCATCCAAGTACTATCCAAATCTGATCCTGCTTAGCTTTTCCATCATCAGTTAAAGTCAGCTGGGTGCTGCTGAATATGAAAATCAAAGACTTATGTTTCAATACCTCCACAAGGAAAAGCTGTGGATGCAGAAACTGAATAAAAGAAACTTGCACTTAATAATATCACTAGACTGGTAAAACAGCCTAAAATTGGAAGAAGAAGAGAGTGATTTTGAGGTGCAGTGATTTTGAAGCCCAGAAGCTATTTTGCCTTTTGGACTAACTTTCTTTGCACTGGTTTTATAGTCATGGAGTTGTTGATGTTGGCAGAAACGCCTGAAGTCAATTATGGCAAAAATAATAATAATTCAGAACTGTGCCATCAAAGAGATGCTGCACCTCTGTGAAGCTACACTCACATCTGTGAAGCTACATCACTGAGAATTGCCTATTGTCTGAATAACAGCAAGAATTTTTGTTTGTCCACTATTTCAAGTCTTTTTGCAAGCATCAATAAATTCCAGGTCAGCATCCTTGCTTCATTTTCTTCTCTTTCCTATTAAAAATCCCATTTAGAGCAATTCATTAGTGCAGAACTGGGGGATTTTGAGTGGGCAAAAAATAGAAATTAAATTGGGTATAGTAGATTTTCTTGCACTTGAATACTTGGCATGACCCAATATTGCATTACTATATTTGCTGTTTAAAAACAGCGGCAATTAACTGAAGTCGCCAGTGGAATCCTGCCTTTTTGTCATTATTCTGCAAATGAAAACTGAAGCAAGCAAAGGACAGAGCCACACTGCAGATTGAAATTGAAATACTTTCCCATTATTAAGGTTGTCCTCCATGTGTATTCAGAATACAGGCAATATAATAGGTAGCACCAAGCTTCATACACACTGCCGGCATATTGAAGCTTGGGTCCGCAATATAGCAATAGCACTTAGACTTATAAACTGCTTCACAGTGCTTTACAGTCCTCTCTAAGCAGTTTACAGAGTCAGCATATTGCCTCCAGCAATCTGGGTCCTCAGTTTACCGACCTCGGACGAATGGAAGGCTGAATCAACCTTGAGCCGGTAAGAACCGAACTGCTGGCAGCCGGCAGTCAGCAGAGGTAGCCTGCAGTACTGCATTCTAACCACTGAGCTACCATGTGTCCACAATATGTGCTCATAAATCCCTTCCCATCATGTATTTCAACACGAAGATGACTGAGGGGAGAGATTGCTGCCATCCATTGTTCATGCTTTCCTTAAATGGAGAAGAAAAAGAAAAAGAATATGGTTGATTGTGATTTCCTTCTTTCTTTTGATTCTTGAGAACTCTATGGATTTTTCAAGCAAGGAATCCTCAGCACTGTGGCCAGATTATAATGTTGTCGTCAAAGAGCTCCAGTGCTTAATTTTGTCTTCCCTTTCTCATTGTAACTCAAAGGTCTTCCAGGTCTTGTTGAACCACAGCTCCCATCTTTCTTCACTATTGGAGAAGCAAGGTTGACATTGCTGGGGCCACACTCTGGCTGCATTTAGGGGCTCACATTTCCCCACTTCTCCTTAACAATACAGAACAGAGGGCACACTGACCTTCCCTGCCTCTTATTAAATAGCTCTTAACGATATAAGAAGTAAATGCTACTTCCATGCTAATGCAAGGAATGCAAAACTTTACAATTTATTAATAAGTTGTTGAGAGCTCTAAATTTGTCCATTGGCATCAAAGCACACCCATTCAAAATCAAAAGCACTAGAATATTCTCCTTCTTTTTGGCTTCATCTGAGAATCAGTTTTCCATATAACTGTATTGGGTTTTTGTTTCGTTTCGTTTTTCTAAACTGATCCCAGACCTTGACGTCTTCAGTAATCTTTGCTATTCATTACCTGGGATTTTCTGTTGGCAATTCTGTTAGGCAAAGCAACCTTTCTCAAAAAAAAATCTTCTCTAACTTCCATTGGATTTTTTTCTGACATCTTGCCAAATTCTAGAGAGTCTTCAAGAAGACATCTCATGCTGTCTACCTGCTCCACGATGTCCAGGTTTGAGTGCCCATGTGGCCTCAACTTTTGGTTTTACTTGATAATGTAAGTTTATTTGTCTTGCTGCTAATGTATCTTTATGCTTTATCAGAGGGAATACATATCTCAGTTTTCTTCTCCTTTTCTTCCTTTTTTTTTCTTTTCTCATTGTTACCAACTTAAGCATTGACTGTTTTTCTGTCCCCCAGATCTGAATCTGATTTTGGCTGGCTGTCACTTGATATCTCTCTCCCTTTCCCACTCTCTCTGGAACAAGTTGTCCACATTTTGCTTTCCCTTGGTCCCTTATCTTTTCAGCTTTAACAAGAATCACACCATTTTCTGGAAAAAGTCAGGCTTTATTTCAGCTACGCTCTGTGCTGTTTGGACTTATATGACATTACCCATCTGGTACTTCTGTTTTTTAGTGGAAACATTCCAATTTGGGAGTCATCTAATGGACAGATAGCAAGAGATTGCCATAGGAGAGAAGACAGTATTTGAGAAAGTGGTAGTTAGAAAAAAATGCATTTTTAAAGATCAAGGGTCAATCTGAGTAGGGCTGGGATTCATTATTCTTCCATATTTTTGCTTTTCGATGGACAGTTCAAATATTATTTAATGTTTTCAATCTGTTTGAAGCTTCCATTGTCAAACTGACCGTAAAAAGCATGGAATCCATAACATAGAATTTGCCATCTGATTACCACAGTAATGGATCATAGAAAAGTTTAGAGGACTTCTGTGATCTGGTGAAACACATTGGCCACTCTCCTTCTGAGGCTAAACCATTCTCTTCTTTTCCATTAATCACATCCTCCTATTTTCTGAGAGCCTGAATGCCTATAAAACCTCACTATTGACCCAAAAGATTGCCGTCCAAAGTCACGCACCCACCTATTCACTGAAAGAGTCTGCTTCCCCATCGTTTTCCCACCATGCGGCTTTGATTTTTGATGTTTTGAAGCAAAAATCTTCGACCACAAACCTGAAAACGTAGGTTTCAAGGGTAGAAAGATATCTGCCCCAGGCAAGCACATTAACAGCATCTTTCTTTCTTTTGATATATGGAGTTCGTATTCTGCGTTTGTCTTTAAAAGGGTGTGTGGTTCAGACAGAAAATGTGGCAGGCAATTCACTTCCAATTTGTAAATGATGCCTGTGGATTTGGCAGCAAAATGAAAGGAAGAGGCTCTCAGCCACGATGGCTGCCATGCCATAGGCTCCACAGGGAGCACAGTGTGCAGAGCAACGGTCCAGCCACACGTCTGGAAAGTAGCTCCTCGCATTTCATAAGAAGCTGCATGTTACTGGAGCTCAGAAAGAACCTTGGCTGTGATGTGGGCCGTTTTCATATATATATTTTTATTAGAAGTTGTACAAAGAGCATAAAAACTAACACAAAACTAACGAAGAGTAAAAGCAGGAAAGAAAGAAAGGAGAAAGGAGAGGGGGGAAATCAAAAGTGCAGAAAGAAAAAAGGAAAGGCAAGAGAGAGAGAAAAAGCTTCTGATTTTCCTTTGCAGCAAATATAAGTATAGTGGCAAAGTTACCCCTTACCATGATTACAAAATGGCATGGTATGTGGGAATGTCTTTGGGAGACAAGGGGAAGAGCCACAGACTAGACAAGGGTCAAACAAGGGTCAACTCAGCTCACAGGGGGGAATGTGTGTGCCGATATCTCATCTTTAAGTTTACAATAAAGTTGGAACTAGTACTTCTGGATGTGTTTCTTGCCTGGATGAAAACTAATCAAGGAGACAACCAATCTAGAACATTTTCCTGCTCATTAGAACAATTAATCAGTGAAACGGGTTGACTTCAGAGATTGTGGGTGCTCCAATATTTTTTCTAAAAAAAATTGGACAATCATTTGTTTGAAATGTTGTAGAGTTTCCTGCTTGAGCCCAGGGTTGGACTTGAAGACCTCCAAGGTCCCTTCCAATTCTGTTATTCTGTATTCTTCACTATCTCGCAAACTATAAGGAGAAGCAAATGACACTCATCTGTATGTTATATGAGAACAAATCAGATTTTGCCAGATGTTTGTTGTCACTAGGGCTCATTCATGTTTAAACCACATATCTGTTGTAATTGCACTTCTCATTTCCTTCTTCAGAAGTATAACTTGAGGTCCCAAAATGAAGCATCCTTAAAAACATATTATTTTAATAACAGGCTGTCTGTGGTGTGGATCTGTGTGCCTCTCTGAATCAACCCCAAAGCAAAGCAACGAGCGTGCAGGAGTGTCACAATAGGGGGGACGGGACAAGTGAGATTATGGGTGCCATAACATAACTGGGCAAATGATAGGAATGATATAAACTGCATCATTTGTATCGTTGAAGTGATGATATCATGACAGGTATGACAGCATCAGATTTCTCTGCCCTCTTGAATCAGGCTTCCTGTGAGACTTTCTCCTGACAAGGGGAATTGGAAGAGATAAACAAACACACAATAATATAAAGAACTTGTGGTTTTACTGTGGAGAATCTAAAAAGCTATTATGGATGGAATTCTGCTGAGTGATGTGTATGAGATGTGGATTCTATTCATACCATTGTTTAAATTCCTGCATCTCTTTCCCCCACCAGTTCTATGTCAAGAGTTAGAAGAGCCTCTTTTTGGGTGGCATGGGGAACTTTTCTAAATATCCCTTGTTTTGGTAATGGCCTCTTCTGGAAACGTCCCTACCGTCCCTGTCCTAATGTTCCCTTTTATTTGTATTCATTTCATGTATTCAAATCACATTTATACTTATATATATTATCTAATACATGCTTGACAAAATAAAATAAAAATATA
>JANHFT010001526.1:114926-128103 GCA_032467955.1 Pseudoxenodon macrops
TGCTTGACAAAATAAATAAAAAATAAAATAAAAATATAAAATAAATAAAAATATAATATAAAATAAAATATGAGACTGTGTCCTACACCGCTGTAGCATTTGGCTGTGCCTGGGAAGCAGTGCTTGTCTTGTAGCATTCTCCTGATTTGCATCGTGAGATATATATTATTATTATTTTTGCATGGTGATGCTTATTAGATAAAAGCACGGATCCAAATTCAGTATTGTCACCATCTCATTAATTAAGAAAAGAGAAAAGCTGTATGTGTCCAAGAACAAGAGTGGCATCTAATCTGCGATTCAGACGCTCTATTCATGTGCCTTGAGAAGTGCAGCGTTTTGCTGAGGTCTTTAAAAATGGGTAACAATCCAAGAACTGACACATGCCAAACTATCACTCTGCGTTTGATTTAAGTGCCTTGGGAAAGAAAGATGAGAGCACTTTTTAAAATGAGGTTACGAGCAGTGTTCTTCTTTCCACAGGTTCAGAATATGTCTCAGTCCATTGAAGTTTTAAATCTACGGACTCAGAGGGATTTCCAGTATGTTTTGAGAATGGAAACACAAATGAAAGGACTGAAGGCTAAGTTCCGACAAATTGAAGATGACCGGAAGACCTTAATGACCAAGCATTTTCAAGTAGGCATTCCCGTATCTTAATTTTCTGTAACAATTGTTTTGACTGATTCACAGAAGCATTATTGGGAAAGGCAGCATGAGGTGGGTTAGATATCAACCTAAAATACTTGTTAGTAAATTCATGAACACTTGTTTTGAAAAGGATTGTCCTTGCTCTATGCTGTTTCATTCTGATGGGTAGTTATC
Organism: Pseudoxenodon macrops; assembly: GCA_032467955.1. Classification (NCBI taxonomy): domain Eukaryota; kingdom Metazoa; phylum Chordata; class Lepidosauria; order Squamata; family Pseudoxenodontidae; genus Pseudoxenodon; species Pseudoxenodon macrops. Next base: position 115,752 of record JANHFT010001526.1, read on the forward strand.
ATTAATTTGTTGTTGTTGTTAGTTGTGAAGTCGTGTCCGACCCATTGCAACCCCATAGGCAATGTTCCTCCAGGCCTTCCTGTTCTCTACCATCCTCTGGAGTCCATTTAAGTTCACGCCTACTGCTTCAGTGACCATCCAGCCACCTCGTTCTCTGCTGTCCCCTTCTTTTGCCCTTCATCTTTCTCAACATTAGGCTCTTCTCCAATGAGTCCTTCCTTCTCATTAGGTGACCAAAATATTGTTGCAGGAATAATTAATTACTGCAACAAAAATGTGAAGATATTCTATGCCACATCCTTCATGATGGGGTTCCCATCAGGAAAGAAGAGGTAGGTAGGTAGGTAGGTAGGTAGGTAGGAAGGAAGGAAGGAAGGAAGGAAGGAAGGAAGGAAGGAAGGAAGGGCATATATACATGTATGGCCAGATTCCACTGATGATAACTGAATCATTCAGGAGATTAAATAACAAAATTATATTGGAATGATATTCATGTAAATCCAAGATGGGACTATTATGGTTCCTATGTTTTATTAGTAGGATTATTTGAGTTAATATTTTTAATCTGGCATCTCGTCTTTAGGGTTAGATCTTTACTTAATTGAGGATGAAATCAGAGGCATCCACACGGGGAACAAAGGAGAGTACATTGATTGAGATACATAAATGCTGATCAATTACAGGGGGAAAGATGCAACTCTTCAGGGGGATACTGCAATATCGGCAAGTTCTTCTGAAATCAAATTTTAACATTTTGAAGAGAGGGAAAAATAAATGTTCCGGACAATAAAGAACAGAAACAGTATATTCTTGACCCAGGGAACTTAATGAACCTCATAGCAATTTCTCAGAAAGAAGAGCCTCAGTCTATACATTCCTCTCAGCAGTTGCTGCCTCAGTTCCATAAAAAATGAGCAGAGAATGATGCTGCCTCTCTGCCACTTTCTGTGTCTTTGACCAAATGCACAGAGCCAGACCTTGCTTTAGGCAAAGGATTGTGGCTGCCTCGGGCACCAAACAAGAGGAGGAACGGGCAGTTGTGTTGGATGACAAACCTGGGTGGCCAACCAAACTGGTCAGTGCTTCAGGTCCTGAAGTCTTCGGGTGTAGGGAGAATGCTCCCCTCTTCCCAGGCTCGAAAGAAGTCTCCAATCACTAGATCTGAGCGTAAATATGACCTCTGCCTCCAAAAGGAAATATCATTGCCCTGGACCTGCAGATCATCTGGAAGTCTTATTATGCTTCCTCTTTTCCTCCAGCTATAGCAGGTATTAGTAGAAAGCCTTCTCTGAGGCCACAACCAGGTTAATTCACGCAGGAAGGGAAGCTAACCAGAAACTCTCCCTTTGAGCTGTTCAAGAAAGGATCGGAATGGTGTCAATGCACAATATCTTCACATAGGTAGCAGGGTCACTCCTGGCTCTGTTGTGATTGTTATCATCATTGGTCTTAATAACAAACTTGTCCAGGGTTGCTCACGTATTTTCATTGACCGCACATAATGTCAGTAAGCAGCTGCTCAGTCCTAGCTGTCTGTCAAGGCAACTGCCTGTTTGAACACAGTAACCTTTTTGGAGACCTGATATTTGGATTGGCCGGGCTAACCGATTTGATATGATACTTCAGCTGGCATTTTGAAAGGGATTGCAAGGCGGTAAGGCTATTGAGTAATTTAAAAGGTCAGCATAATGGACCGTCTGCTTTCTTTCAGAGCAGCAATTTGCAAGAATTCAGGCCATGTATTTCATGCATTGAGAGAAAGGAACAGAGAGAAAACAGGCTTTGCATGCCTAAGTGCTCCGGTCCATTCCGTAACAGCTCCATATTTACTGATGTTGTTAAAATGCAGTGAATTCATTCATTCCTATCACTTTCTCTGGTTCAGCTCTCATTGACCTTTTTAAACAACTGTAGATAAAGCCACCAGTCATAGGACTGGCAGTGTGAATATTGCAGAGCGGAGGCACGGTCCAGCAATTGAAGCATGCGGACTGACTCGACAAAATTTTCAATGAGAGGGTGGTATTATTTCTTCAGATTCTGTAAAAATGAAGTAAGATGTTTTCCTTCTTTTTTCATACCCCTTAATATAGTTTTCCTTTCCTGTGCACATTCTGAAATGGCAAAGGATGTGGACAATTTGCCTTTTAGATTAGGCACCCGTTACAGGAAACCTGTTTTCAAATGGATGACTATTCATCGTCTTATATGTTTGTTCCATAAAATACCCAGCTCCTTATTGATGTTGATAGCTCTGCTACAGAGACAAACCATCCTTTATTCTCTATCCCAGATACTTATTTAAGCTATTTCTGTATCCCCTGACATAGAGAAGATTCCAACGTAGTGTACATAATACTGGAAATACCTTAAATATAATACAAAATGCAATCATGGCTGTAATAATACAGCAACAGCCCCAGGTGCTTATTATTTATTTTTATTTATTAAGCGAGTGCCCCTTCTGTTCTGATTATGTAAGTACTCCATCCATTTGAACAAGGTGCATATTTCATCTTTCTTTTCAGAAAGTTTTCAAAAAGCTCCCAAACGTCTGCATTCCACATGTTCCAAAGCTGTATAAAATCAGTGAATATTTTGCTTTTTGGAGTACCGCAATAGAAAGTGAGGGGTCCTTGGTATTCTCTGAGCTTGGTTGTTTTCTTGCAGATGTTTCATTACCCAACCTAGGTAACTTAATGAGTGCTAGCACTATGATACACACTAGCATTGATGATGACATTATCTAGTTTGGATAATGAAACATCTGCAAGAAAAAACCAAGCTCAGGGAGCACCAGGGACCCTTCATTTCAACCATGAATTATAAATAGTCTCCTTTATTGGTACAATCGAGTATTGTCTTCCTGATTGGTTGTAATAGCCAGCTGAAACTAAATAGGAAAAGAGTATTCTGCTACCAACCTGTCTAGGAATTCATAAATGAGAGCATAAATATGGCCCTATTGCATCAAATTCCTGGACCTTCTAATCCAGTAGTCTTTTCTTCAACCAGCTGGACAGAGAAGCCAACCTGTCTCTCACCAAATGGCCTTCAAGAGGCAGTCATGTTGCCATCAAGGCTAATTAATAGCCATTGTTCCCCATGACTTCCATGAGTTGATCCGCCTCTTTTTTTGAAACCAGCCAACTTTAGCCAACATCGCATCTCATGATAGGTTAATTAGAAGGCCAGTTCAGCAGCAAATCAGCAGCCGTTCTTTTCAGCAGGGTTAGAGAACTGGAGAACTGCAATCCCTCTAGTGGCATCTGGAGAACAGGAAGCAAAAATTGCTCAGCACTGATCTGCATCTTGTAACTAAAATCACACTGCACTGCTTGTTTCTTTCCAACCAGAGACAAGAGCCTCCACTTCTCCTCCAGGAGCTCACTAAATTGTGGGCTACATATGGAGGGAAAAGCAGTCAGCTTGGTTTCTATGCTAAATAATAAGGAAGAATAAAGCACCCCAGTACTTCTATGGCTATTTACTGACTTAAGTACATACTGTGTTTCCCCGAAATAGGACCCAGTCTTATTTTCTTTTGGACCCCAAAATAAGCACCAGATCTTATTTTCAGGGGATGTCTTACCCACTTACCTTAGGACCACCGCAGCCAGGCCTCCAACGCACAGACATCTGTCGTGCCACTGTCTCACTTCTGCCACTGCTTGTGGAAGGACACCACATGGTTCGTTGTGCCGGTGCCACTGCTCATGGCAGAAGATTGTGTGGTGTATTGCGTGGTCTGGCACAGTGTGGCATCTGGCCACGAGCAGCCGCAGAAGTCGGGTAACAGTGCAACAGATGTTGGGGCACGGGAGGAAATTTGAAATCAAAATTCTGGTCCCAATTGCGATTGTAACCCGAGGATAATATCTATAGGAATAGATCCATATCTTTCATGTTCATTTTTTTTAAAGATTAAACACATTACTGTATGGAAATACCTTAACATATTCCAGAAAGAACAGTCTGAGAATTAGATAAAAATCCATAAATCTTGCCTTTTATCTATACAAAAATTCTGAAAGCATATTGAAGCCAACACTGGGAAAAAATTTCATTGACTTATATAGTGGTGATACTGCATTCATAAATTAAGATCTCTGGTACAGAAAGAGAATTTAATGTCCATTTGCAAAGGTCTGAGTTTATGATACTCTCTCTAATAAAACACTCTCCCAATTCATCCTTTCCAAACCATTCTTGCTCAGAATTTCTGGGCAGCTAAAGTAAATGAGTTTTTTTCTCTCTCTCATGAGTATAAAATTAGAAGTTGCAAAGGGAGCTCAGTTTCCTCTAATGTATTCATTATAATAACATTTCTGCTTGTAATTTAGCACTGCAATTTCAGTCTTTCTAAATTAGGTGTGTGAAATACATCCACTTTAGCTTTACCTATGGACTCCCCACTGATGCTAATGTTTCCCAAATGAATTTTAGAAAATAGATTTTATTAAGGTAAAGAGGTAAATACAATTAATTTAAATGTGCTTTTAACACAGTCACCATTATCAATATACGATATGATGCAGTGCTAACCACCCTCATAAGGTAAATCTCCTCAGGGAGTACAATACTGCTTTTACAATATCTGATTATTTTAAAAGTGGGGAAAAGCCATTTAAGTAATTTAGGGGCCTTGGAAAGAGATCTATACAATATGGCCAATTCTGAAGTTAATCTGATTTAACGTCCTCCTCAGAATTAGAATACAATTTGGAAAAATGGAACTCATGACCTTGGATGGAATGTACATTCTTTGGCAAGAGACAGTGATAACATTTGCAGTGAAAGAAGCTTCTAGGACTTTCAGGAGCAGTTCCTTGAAAGGGAAAGGAGTTTTGTAAGGAATACTGATGCCTTTTCCCACATCACTGCAGCTGTTTACTGAATCTGAGCTGAAAGTGTCATTTTTCTCACTCTCTCTCTCATAAAGCTTTCTATTATCCTTATTGGACAGGATGCCATGAAGCTAATGGTGCCTCCAGAGTTTTTGAATTAGACTAGTGCCAATAGGTTGCAGTCTAGTTTAGGTATGTGCTCACATGACATTGTACAGCCACAGACTGGAAAAATGGGACTGAACCACATAGAAATAAGAGCAAAACCAGAGGACTCACAATCCTCCAACGGGTGGCTGTATGATTTGATGATATGGAAGCAGAAAGTCAATAGCTGAAAACCTCCCTCCTTCCTTTCTCTACCATGACAGTTTCTGTACAATACAATAGCTTCTTTCATAAAAGTCACCTTTTGTTAGGTGAAAGTATGTATAGGCAAGAGATGAAGTCAGTCTTTAATACAAAGAGGTACTCAACATCACATATATCCTTCACTCAATCCTTGGGTGCTTTTTCCTGCAGAAAACGGAAGATCAGCTCGCTGAATTAACCGTTTTAATAACTGGTTTTTGGCTGTGTTTCTCTTTTTTTGGACAATAACCAGCATTTGGCTGGAGAGGCAAAATACAAGCTGACGTTTTGAGCTATAAACCAAAGCTCATTGGATTGATAACAACTTAACAACTTAACAACTTAAATGCCTGTGATGGACTAACAGAGACATAATAATAGAATAGTTTAGAGTATTCTCATGATGGACAGCCACATCCACAAAACTCTTGTCCGCCCATACCAAAACCCTTCTAAATATTCTCATCGAGCGATAACTTTTAGCATGATCAAATTCTTAAGTATATATGAAGTACTATTAACTGGATTTAGTTAATGGCATTTAAAAGTGAATTCAATCATAACTAACTTGCGGTTTTTTTTTCTTGATTTTGCCCACATCTTTATCTCAACCTTGTTTGTTGTAGAGATTCAGGTTTGCTACTCAACAGCCCAGTATTGACCTCAACACACAAAAAAGTTGTGCATTCTGACTGAAGGAATTGTAAGAGAGGTCACATTAGATAGAATTTAGCTCTCACTGCAAGTTCCCTATGCCTGGTAGCTGCCTCATCATGGCAAGTGATGAGGCCAAAAATCTGTCACTCACGGTGGGTTTTGATCTTTGTAGCCCATATGCTTTTTCATTTCAGGGGCAACCACAAGGGAGGCAAAAAAAAAAAGTAAAAACAGCAGGCATATGAAAAAGGGGTAGGCCTTCCATCACAAAGTCACAACCTCTGTCTGCTTTAGCCATTCCATTTCTCTCTAAATAGTTGGATGGAATTTCTTTCTTCTTCTCCCCATCCTCCCCCAAAAACATGACTTCTGTGTTTTATTTTAGGTTCTGTTGAAAATGATATACTATTTTCCCTCAAGAGACACTTTACATGAAATAAGGGTAAAATTGAACATAATAAACGGATGTGTGTGTTTTGCTAGTTTAACCTAATTTGTATTATAGTTTTGCTCACGGTTGGGTTCCACTTACTTTCCTACCAGTTCAGGTCACACCGGAAGTGCACGTTTTCCATCGCACCCATATAAAAAGCCTGTGTGCATGCACAGAGTGTTATTCTTTAGGAAATTTCAACCCGGAGGAACGATTTCTTGCCAGAGGACCAGTTTGGGGGCATGGCCAGCCAGCCGTCACTGCCTGATCGGCGAGCAGAAGCAAATTTCTGCTAACGGTTCTATAGAACTGGCCCAAACCAGCACCAACCCACCTCTGATTTTGCTCTTTCAGATGTATCTCAGATCTCTCAGCATCTATCCTAAACAAGAATGTTCAAGTGCTCCTCAAATCATTAGCACTAACCCATTCAAAATGTTTAGCTGCTTTCCGTGCTTCTGACATACCCTGTTGTGGAAATCCCATCTAATTCCCACTCTCTTAAAATGTAACTATAACAACAGCACAGGGATGCTGCTTTAATTATAAATGCTATTCATAAAATCTTCCATAGATATTAACAGTGATAAAGGGATTTCATTCAGTAATCCCAAGGCGGTCCTTCTAATGAATGCTAATTTTGCACCCATAAAATGAGTACTGCAAGCAGTGTCATTGATAGATCTAAAAGCACCGGGACTGAGGTTCATAACACACTCATTCTCTAGCAGCTCAATTCCAAATAGGATTTCAAAAAGCACAACAGCAGTTGAAGCTGACAAGAATTAGTTACACCGGGCCAAAACAGAACAGTGTGAATATTCCTGAAGCACTTCTCAAAAATAGTTTCAAAATGATTGATGAAACTCATTAAGTGCAGGTTTATATTATGCCACCACACACAAACACAACCCAAATTATAAAGTACCTGCAAAATAGCTATGGGATATTTTGAAGACTACTTTTAATGGCAGTTGAGAAGTAGGAATTAATCCAGAAAATTGAAAAATCGAAATACTTTATTACTAAACCAAGCTACATGCTTGACTGCAAAGCTTTTTCTCATTGAAATAGTCTTGTGAGCTGTTTTAAAGATGCAGTTCTTCTATCTTTTGTCTTACTTTGGTAGAATGGCAATTGCAATCTAGCTCAAGAATAAACGCTGGCATGAGGAATCAATCATGTGAGAAAAGTCGTAGTAATATAACACAAATATATGCATAATTGCCACTTATTAAGCAGGCAAAACAGTCTGTTTCTGATCAGGCAAGTTGTCCTTAAAATGCTTTGGATTTTATAGTAGTGAAAAAAGGCTTCATTTAAAAGATAGTGATTTATTTTAAGTAAGATAAAAATTGAGTACTTCATATGTTCTACTCCAAGCTTGAAGCCATTTATTCTTAGCTCCCTAACTGTCTCACACGACAGTAATCATCGTTTTCATACCAAGATCAATAAAAACCACAAGAGTAGATATGAAAATAAGCCTTAACAGGATCTCATTAAGGAATTTAGAGGACAGGGCACTTTTTACACACTCGACTGCTTTTTTCACAGGAATTGAAGGAAAAGATGGATGATCTTCTACCACTGATACCAGTTCTGGAGCAGTACAAAACGGATGCCAAGTTAATCACCCAGTTCAAAGAGGAGATTAGAAACCTGTCTTCAGTACTTACTGGAATCCAAGAGGAAATTGGCGCTTACGATTATGAGGAACTACATCAACGAGTCCTCAGTTTGGAAACCAGGCTTCGAGATTGCATGAAAAAACTGAGTAAGTTCACACTTTCATTCCTCATTGCTTTCTTCATATCTGCTTTGCCTGGAACTCTTCCATGCCCCCTCTGAATTTACATCTTAGGTTATTTATTTATTTATTTGATTTGTATGGCCACCCATCTTCCCTTCTTGGACAGATCACGGCAATTTAAAAAACAACACTGGGAACACGTTAAATTGATCTGCAAAACTGTCAATAAGAAACCACATTAAAAAACAATCCGTGCCCAAATAAGTCACTACATCAAATTCAGTATATAACTTCTAAAGAAGAGCTCCACTACTGCCTGACCTCCAAGCACGATGCCAAAGCCATATCTTGAGGACTTCCCTAAAGGCCAGTTGGGTTGAGGCCAAGCTAAGCTCCTGGGGAAATGATGTTCTGAAGAGTGGGTGCCACAGCAGAAAAGGCTTTTTTCTGGGTCACATCAGATGACCTTCCTTCATAGACAGGACTTGTAACAATGATATTCCTTCTTTCCTTTAACTTTGTTCTGAAACCTCTGTCCTCTGGCAACTGTGAGATTGAATCAAACTGGCAGTCAGTGGACCATCTCACTAATCTGAGTTACATTCCATTTGGCCTCTAAAAACATATGTCAAATTATGTTGGCTTTCCCCAAATCGTAGTTGCATTAGTGACTATGTGAAGAGCTATATCTAACGCTGGATCTAGTAAAACTAATTAGAGCTATCTCTTGTGACCCATATCAGTTAAGCAATAGATCTACAGGGGTAATTTTGGAAACTGTAGACTATTGCAATTCACTGCGGCCTTAGACAGTGATGGTTCATAATGCATAAGCTGGATCAGGCATGTACAATCTTTTCTGAACAGAGCTACCCTTGGTGTTTGAATGACGGGCTACAGACAGGGCTGAGCCAAAAACTTAATTGGAATGTAATTAGATTTTAATTATCTAAATACAGTTAATGTGATTGCTTATCATGCATTTAAATTTTTCTTTTTACAATCAGGATACAGTATCACCAGCAACTTTGGAACAGTCTTGAAGCTCTTCCAAAGTTGCTGGCCATGGCCACTGAGGAGTACTAGATTATTTATACTTTGTCTTTTTCTGATTTTGTTTTATATGTTCAAAGATACCGAGAGTAGATTACAAAGCTACAGATAGCTACATCTAAATGTCCTTTGGGGGGAGGGAATTAAGCAGGATCAGATCTGGTTAATTTTATTAGGGAAATCCCAGGGTTTTAAACTAGACTTTAAAAAAAAAAGGTTTGTAGAGGAGATTTGTTTTGGATGGAGGAGTGAGAGGGTATGACAAGGTAGTATGAGAGGGTATGACAAGGTAGCATGAGAGGGTATGACAAGGTAGTATGGGTACGGAGGAAATTAAACAAAGAATCAGTGAAGGTATGTCTTCCTATAGGACAGCGATGGCTATCCTTTTTCTCTTCGAGTGTCGAAAGTGCGCATGTGCGACAGCACACACACGTTCTGGCACCCATAATGCAAAGCGGAAGAGCCTGTGCATGCACGCATGATCCCTTGCGCTCCCCCATGCATGCACATATGACCACACACACACACTCCCTGTGCCCCCTACACATGGGCACACGACACCCCGCCCCCTGTTTTGGGCCTAGGAGACCTCCCTACAGCCTCCTGTGCCCAGAAACAGGCTGTAGGGGGGGCACTGCACCCCTTGCCCCCCATCCCCATGCATGGGTGTGACCCCCCGCGTGCTTGTGCATGCATCTCCTGTATGCGCTCCATCCCTTGCGCATCCCGAAAATCAGCTGGCTGGCGGGAGTTGTGCGCACATGCATGGTGGAGCTGAACTGGGTGACGGCTCATGTGCCTGCAGAAAGGGCTTCACATGCCAGCTGTGGCACATGTGCCATAGGTTTGTCATCACGGCTATAGGATATAGTTAAACAAGTGAACTATAAATATTTAAAAAATGACTGAAATGCTGGAGGCTCTTTGAAATTGATCAATTTTGTCAGAGATGAATGTCTACCAGTTGGGCAGCATTCATGCTCTACCAGATCTTCAAAATACTAGTGGATCATTCCACTACTTCAGAGAGTCCACCGACCATGAAGGAGAAACATTTGCCTTTAATACAGAAGTCTATGCAACACACCTTTAGCTTTACCACCCTCTGTTCCACACACACATACATGAGATCAGAAGGACACACGCAACAGGAGGATTTGACTTAGTTAACACCATTCTAGTATAGCCCTAAACAAATAGATTACACTTGACATAATCAAACAGTTGGGCGATAAATTCAGTGGTGCTTTGCCAGCAGTTCTTTCTGTTCCCCACTCCCAACGTAATTCCAGGCTAAATTGCCCTTCTGAGAAAACACAAACTAGTTATTTTGTTAATGTATAAACACACAAAATAAATTTAATCAGTGGCAATTGTCTACAGTACTATGGACCAGAAAAAAATCTGCTCCAAATGCACACAGTATTTCACTGTATTTATGAATGTTTATATTTGTTAGGCAACTAATGGATCATTTTTCTAATGCCAGACATCTTTATAAGGAAGTATCCCTGAACTATTTCCAAATCAGGATACATTAAGGACATCCCCCTAAACCATCTTCATTCTCATTTGCCCAACATTAGCTTTGAAAGAGTGGCTCTTTAAAATTTCCGTAGGGTGCCCATTTCTGAACACAGAATACATCTGGTACGCTAGAAAATGTAGTTGATTTTCACGAATTGTGTTAAATAAGGAGTGAAAAAATTAATGGAGGAAAATATTACTTAAATTATATTCATCTAAAAAGGCAAATGCAAATAATCTAAAGTAACTGGATGGAAAACAGTTGTAGAAAGGGGAACTCAAAAAACATCAGGCTTCAGTTCTGGCAACAAAATCATGAGCAATACCTTTAATCAGTAAAGGAAACTAGCAGTGTTAGCCCTACCAATCCTTTACAGACTTCTGAATGTTAAACTGAATCGTAAACTCTAGATACCAATACAGAAACCTTATATTGTAATATTTTCCCCTTCACGTATACAAGATTTTCGTAAAACAAGGTTGGAAATTGGAAATATATTGAGTAGGATCTTTAGATTCAGTTATCTCTTCAATAATACATCCTTGACATATCTTTGAAACCAGATGTAGATTAAGGATTATGGCTAAATGAACAGAAAGAAAAATAATCTATGTATGTGGTATTTGCTTTTGAGAGTCTCTAGTTATCACTAGAAATACTTAATCACTTTCCATTTCATTGATGAAAAATATGAAAAAGAGACTGAGAAATAAGAGGAAGTGTTCATGGCATTCTATTAGGAAAGACGAAACTTCCCCTGAAGGAATTTATAGGGTATGCATTATGCAGAATTGATGGAATAAGATATATGTGGTGTAAGGCATGTCCACATATTGAAAATATTTGTATCTGGGTGTGTAATGGCCAGCATGTGCTAGTTATACAGGGTGAAAATATTGTGCCCAGAAACTGAAACCTGACAACTCTGTATCAGCCTTTGAAAAATCAAGCATCGAAGTTCGTTCTTCTGATGCTCCTCCTTGTGACAGTCAGATAGCCACTCATATCGAGGTAGATCCCAAAGGGAAAGGATTGGCAGATGGGATCAGTTGCCTCTCTTCTGTATTCTCGCATTGTCTGAGGGAAATGCATGCAGGACTTTTCCTTCTCTAGCTGGAGAATAAAACACAGATCTGCTATGTGCTTTGAGACTAAGTTGTCACTTAAACTGATCCCAAAGCTCAGACACAGCCCCTGTGAATGGCTGCCAACCATCTCCACTGCTGCAGGAAATGTATTTGGCAATCGGGTCACTTCACATCCCAAATTATATCCCTAATGGACAGAGGCAGTGGAGACATTTGTCTTACTGACAATCCTTGACTATAAAAATAGTGGCGAGAGGCACTTATTAGAAACTGTAAAGGTGCATTATCAGTAAATGCCAGAACACATTCATAGTTTCTAATGTTTGCAGTTCATCTCAGAAGGTGATGGTTTTGTTGTACATTACTTCTAGAGACACCAGTTTTAACAGTCTTCTAGAAGAACTGAGACATCATTGTCATCCTTAGTGTGACCAGATCGCTCCTCAGTGGCATTTCCTCAATACATTCACAGTTAATTCAAAAAGACAGGCTATTTCAGATAAAGGCAAATTAATTTTATTTCCTTAGAATGTACCGTATTTTTCTGAGTATAAGACTCACTTTTTCTCCCCCTAATTGTGGCTGATAATTTGGGTGCGTCTTATACTCCGAATGTAGCTTTTTCAAAGCTTTTTTTCA